>BGPR01026953.1:0-21122 GCA_013235015.1 Araneus ventricosus
TTACGAACTCGAACCACATTAAAAAACTACTTGCATACCTTTTACACAATGATTAACCTTCCAGCGAGCGCGCCTACGCAAATTTTACGACATATCGTGCATCGTATTACACATATATATCGTATTTTACAAAAATGTATTCAACTTTTATTTATGTTATCTGTATTTATTAGCTTAATAGTAAACAAAGATTTTATAAATAAAAATTGCATTTGCATTTATAAAAGAAAGAACGATAGATGTGTAATAAGATGCACAACACAAATACCTCTTGTATACGCGCGCCCGCTGGAAGGTCAAGTCAATTTAATGAAACCACCATTTTATTTGTTACTCAAAAACTGAGAATTTATTAAATATCTGAAATTAAAAAAGTGAAAATAAGACTGATGGAAATGCTCCAAGTAAAGTGGAATTTGACATCACCTCGTGCATCGAATTATAGAATTTAATATTCGAAACTGCAAATAACAATTTAATGTATCCGACTGGTTTAAAATCGTCGTTACATGATGAAATCATCAAAACAAATTTGATGACTTAATTTTGTAGACTGTTCAATCAGCTTTCTAAAACTCTCGCTTTTCACTCTACATGAATTACAAATGGAGTTACAGCTGTTTTATTACCGAACTGTAAGCATTATTTTAAGTTGCATTCACACTTTGAATGCGTTTTCTGAGAAATGATATTTTTGAGGAAAACTGTCGAACGCAACAATGATCTCTAAAAGTTATTAAAGTATTGATATGAAATTTTCCGAGATTGTTTTTTGTAATATGCTTGATGTTTTCCTCTAAAAACTGAGGTCAATTTTAAAATCAAGTATTATTTTTAAGCGCTTAAATATAAACGAAAAACATTTTTTATGAAAAATTACCAGTTTAGTAACTATGTTCAGCTATATTTCAAAACTATTTTGAAGTACAATAAATATTTTGGAGCATAACACAGATAACTCAAAAATGTACTTCTACAAGGATTTATGTATATTTAGAATATGATTTTGTCTATGGCTATTAGCGTAAGGCAACTATTTTAGTCATTTTTCTTCAAATTTCGCAGTTTTTTTAAACAAATATTATTTTGAAAGCCTAATTTTACAATATTTTCATAGTTTTGAAGCATATGCAGTTGAAAAATATTAAAAAATATATATAAGTTATTTTTCAAAAAAAATGTCTCCGAACACAGTCGGATACCTTAAAAGTTTGACAAGGGTTAATAATACTCGAGTAAATATCACTTTGACATGTTTAATCTTCCAGCGGGCGCGCCTGCACAATTTTTACGAACATAGCGTGCATCGTATTACACATAGTGTTTTACAAAAATCAATGCAACTTTTATTTATGTAATCTGCATTTATTAGCTCCATAATAAACAAAAATTTTATAAATAAAAATTACAATTAAATTCATAAAAGAACGATATATATATGCAATACGACGCACAATTCAAACATTTTCTTCATACAGATATCCCAGATACTATTTCATTAGATATACGAATGTAACAAACAATACATGTGCCAAACATTATAAGAGTACTAAATACGAGAATAAATTCATAGATCAAGACGCTGATTATATTTATAATATATTTTAATTTTTAAATGATATTTAAGAATTTTATTCAAAATAAGCGCCTGACAATTGTATTATATTTATTTTGACCTCATTGTATTTTTGATAAAAGGATTGTTACTTCCAGCAAACTAAAAACAGATTTTTTGAAGAAAAGCTTATTACTAATATAATGGCCAAGATCTCTCGGTAACGCTCTAACGTCACCAAGAATAAAACTCGCTCTATAGCACTGCGAGACGTTAAACAGCGTTATTTCATTGTTAGAGAACCTAAATTTCGATAATTTTAAAAGAATAATTGTTCCAATTTCAAATTTAATAGCTCTAAAATATTGAAATACAATTTGCTGTCCATTGATATAAAATTTATCTCCCTATGATCAATAGTTGCCGAGAAAATTTTAAGTTATACTAATCATGCATTTCAAATTAATTTCCGTTTTTTAATGTAAAGTAGTAAATCACGTCATTGGTATATCATGCGCGTGATAGAGTTCGGACGCCACGATGCACCCGATTTATTTAATTTATCTGATTAATATTTTTGAATAAAGAAATATGTAAATAAAAGAAAAGTATTTCCTATCCTAATACATGCGTTTATTTTATTTGTATTCTATCAATCTTAAACATTTCTCTCGCATATATATCTATTTAAACACGTCAAATTCGACGGAAAATCTCTGAAATGAAGAGGCAATTTGCTCCCGTCATACCATGACGGGCGATTTTCTAGTAATTAATAATGATTTTTAGATAAGTCTTCAGTATTTTTCATAATCTATTAAACTTAATATAGAACTTTGTAATCCATTTTCTTTATTTCACTAGTCGATTCGAGAATTAAAATATTGCATTTCAGTCTGGATTGTACTACTGTGCAAAAATTCGGAATTTAACGCTTCCGGAAGTGAATGAAAAATCAATTACAAACATGAAAAAAGCTGATTATATTAGTAAAATAATATATACTTAATGAAAATAATATCCATTGACCAAAAACTACAGAACATTAAAGACTTACCGCATTTAGATTTGAACAATGTTTTCTGAAGTGGCGGTCGAGTTTCCAACCTGGCAAAGAGACGTGAACTGTCCTTATCTGCCATAAAAGAATCATGGATCCAACATCAGATTCATAATCATCCACTTTCCTTCCTATAACCCTGTAGATGCGTATTTGTGTAGAGGCCGGTTTTCATAGATTATACACATTCACATAAAACAAACGAATTGAAAAACCCGAACGCAGCCCACAGATTTTCCGTAGTAGATGAAAGAACATGCAATCTGGATTATTTCCTTTTTTTAAAAATTCTCCCGAACGGCACTTTTCAATGGTCCAGGCGAAGACTTTTCAAACGCATATTCACGGATGCTACTGTGGTTTGGATTGAGGTCGCTTTTCATTGGCCCTCAGCGTCACGTGACTTGCCAGGTTTCTGAATGACGTCAAAGCGCTTTAGCCCAAGTTTATGTTTATATTATGTACCAATGCTCTAGGTGCGTCCTTTATTTGTTTTATTCTAAAGATGAATTCATCATTCCCTTTAGAAATATCCAAATAATCGTATTGTAAAGGTAATTTTGGTTTCTCCATGATGCAATAGCTGAAACAAAAATCGAAATCCAAACTAAGCGTGCTCCTATGACGTCATTCAGAAGCAAGCGAAGTCACGTGACGCTGGGAGTCAATGAAAAACGACCTCAATCCAAACCATAGTAGGATCAGTAAATATGCTTTTCAAACTACGGATCTTGACTCCAAATAAGGTCGTTTACAAGGATTCGTGGCAGCAGAATCGTCTGAATTTGTAACCTTTAATTAAAATTTTAAAACAGAGAAAATTAATTTTTTGTTTATAATTCTCGTAATTAATAAATTCAGTGTGGATTGGAATTAGAGTTTAATCTTAGAACTGCAGGACTGTGGGTTCGAAATCTGATTATAAATGAGATCCACCCTGGGAGTGGGGCTGCTTCATGCTAGATCCGTGGTCTTGGACGGAACACTCACATACTGATGTCGCGTGGAAATTTGGAAAGTGTGGTACCGGCTCCAGTGCTGATCTTGCCATATAACCAGATTCAAAATTGCAAGGTTCTTTCCAAGAAAGGGATGATGGGATTTCAGAAGAACCATAGCATGAATTAATCCTCCAGCGGGCGCGTGTTTTTAAAAGATACTTGTATTGTAAAAACTTAGCCTTACCCAAAAAATATGACGTCATTTTAATAAGATTTCGTATTGGTCATACCTATTTAACGCAAAAATACCTTTTACATTCTCACCCTGCACCTGTTTGTTCCAGATGCAGGTGCATATTAACACAGTATATATTGTGTACATGCAAGAATTTTACTCGTCAACGACAAGCCCACTTTGGAGCGATTAATGTTGATCTTAATGATATTTTGGGAGACAATATCAATGCAATTTTTTTCAAATTTTTAAAAGATATTCAACTCTTGCATGAGATTTAATTATGTTGGTTCAGCAAAGTTTCAATTTGTTTTTTAGTGATTGATCCTTTCTTCTCACCAAATATTTGGCGCAGTATGGTCAATTCTGGCCCTTGTGCCATAAAACCAAAACCATCCTCAGAGCAGCACAAAAATAATCGGTGACAATTGTGGCCTCTCGGAAAGCTTCGTTTGGAAAGTCCTGAATGAATCGGGGTCTCATCCATACCGATGCAGGGATTGCTGCCAAGAGATGCCAAGAAACGTTACACGTGGTGCAACTTTGTGATGAATAACTTGGAGGACCACCCAACATTACTGGCAGACATAATATGGACGAATGAGGCATGTTTTTCGCGTAACAGTATATTTAATGGACAGAACGTTCATACCTGGTCGTTGGAAAATCCGAGATATGTTGTCGAAGTTTCTACACCTACGCTGGTCTATTAATGTTTGGTGAGAAATTTTTAATGACAGGCTCATTGGACCAGTATTTTACGAGGGAACGTTAACGGGACAACGGTATTTGGAGCTTCTGCAGAATGTAATAACCGACTTTGTTGAGAATCTGTTTCACCAACTCCGAAATGTATGTTTCCAACATGACGGCGCCCATCTGCATAAGATCTCAAACGCTAAGCTGTACCTAATGGAGACATTCCAGAATCAATTCATAGGGTGTGGTGGTTTAGTAGAGTGGCCCCCGCGCTCACCTGACTTGACCCTTTTGGACTTCTTCTTATGGGGGCACATAAAAGGGCAGGTATATGCGAACCTTCCGCCAACATTGGAGGATATTCGACGACGCATTACTGATGCTTGTACCTCCGTAACAACTGCCATGTTGAACAATGTGCAGAGGGAAATCCCAGTCCAGAGTGCAAATGTGTATAATGGCTAACGGAGAGCATTTTGAGAAATATAAATAAATGATCCAGAAGACAGGGATGTGTCTGTTTCCAAAACTGTTTGACACGACAATGTTCGAAATTGTGACCAAACAAATGTTCATTTATTGCATTCAGCTTTGAGTATGAATGTGCGCTAGGTGTCTTTCCGTACTAAATTGAGAGTGCTCTACATCTTTCTAATTGACTTTTTCTCGTATCTTTTACCTTTTAGAAGATAGGACCGGTAATTCTAAAATTTGCCGATAGGTGACGTTGTAAGTTGTCTCATCGAGTAGCGCATAGCCTTTTCACTATACCTAGACACCAACTATATGGCCTATGCTGTCGCCGTTAAGAAGTTAAGGGGGGATGTAACGATTATTAATGGAAACCCTGCATAGTTTTTCTACCAAACCGCATTTGTGTTTTTCGAATAATCCCCCGACTGCCTGTTGAATGCTTCTTCACATGAAAGGCTATTTCCAATATGTATTTTACTTTTCTTTAGGAAAAACTTCTATTATATTCCATTGTTTTTCATCTTGGATACAACCTGAAAATAATTGAATATAGTTATTTAAAATCTTTATCCATTTACCCAAGCACTTCAGCTCAGTAACAAGCTTTGTTTCAAAATTTATCGGAAATCGAAACACGACTTCAAATTTAAATTCCGATTTTCAAGGTCGGATATTAGAACTTTCATTACTATGGAAGAAAATGACCAACGTTTGATATTTGTTTGTCCAAGTTATAACAGCATTTTAGCGAGTACAGTGCACTCCCGATTATCCAGGTTAATCACCGGGAGGGGTCGAACTGACAATAGAAAAACACGGATAATCCGAAAACTCCTTTTTATTAAACGAAAAATCAACATCAGTACAAAAATATAAAAATTACTTACATTTGCATGCTGTATAACATCAAACTAGGAATTTTCCTTTCAACATTTACTGCTTAAAAAATCTTTTATGCTTCTTTGCTTCTGCTGTTTGTTCATCCCTTGTCGTATATCGACACATATTTTACGAACCGCATTCATGTCACCGTAATCAAATCCTCTTTGTCCCGTATAATCTAACAAAGATTCTATACATTGTAGAGCAGCAGAATGAGAAATTGTATTTCCTTCATTTAGTACATCTTCTGCATCAGTACTAGCCGATTTTCCATTATCAAGTTTTTGAAGAATTTCTAATATTTGTTTAACATTTAAATTGTTTCGTTTTTGTTTCACACCACTCATTTTTACCAGTAAAACGTTTCACGCTACTTACGATAAACAAGACGCAAAAGCTAAAGGAACACGTGCGAAAGTGAGAGAAGACGAAGTTAAAGAATGACGTGTCAGGGAGAAGTGGATAGAAGTGGGAGAAGTGGACGATTCATTTCTCTGAAAATTAGGGGTTGAACCGGTAGAGATTGCACTTGGAGGAAGAAAAAAATCCATTCTCTAGCCTCCGCCGTTATGGCTCACTAGTTTCACGGAATGAATAAGTCGATCGTACATCAACATCGATTTTACATGCATGATAAGCTTGAAAATGTTTCTCTTTAAATTTTTTGTGTCCGGAATGAGCACGATAATCCTCAAACCGGATAATCCGAGCCCGGATAATAGAGAGTATACTGTATCTGCATGACTTTTCCGCTGGTAGTGCTTTACATGTTATACCTTCAATCATTTAACAAAGTCTGCAAGTCTGGTGGAGTAACTTGCGATAAGCTTTCTTCCCTCTATGAGTAACATTTTCTTTCTCAGAATTATTTATCGGTATTAAATTGACCAAGAACAAATTGAAGTGTTATCTAATAAACAATATCTCCTTTGCGCTAAGTTAAAGAGAAAAGGTTAGAAAAATAAAGCCTAGAAACTGCTTGCGCAGATTTAGTAATGGATTAAAAGTTCGACCAAAAGCATAACTTTCATTTATTCATTCGCGCTAAACTATTTTGTTCAAAGTTTATAAATATTTATCTCGGCCGCTATCGCACAAGAACTGCTGCAATTTAATTCCATTTAAGTTCAGGCTTAATACGGAATAATTTTATTGGATTTTGTATCGTTTGATCAAGAGACTGTAGCATATTGGCTGGAGAATTTCCAAATAAACAGGGAAAGGAATGAAATGGTGGCAAAGGAGAGACATTCGTGGAATTTGGGTCTCTATATTTGGAGGTTGCATAGAACCAGAAGCCATATATGGTTTGGAGAACGCCGATAAATTACGCACCAGTCGTTATATTGGGAGGCAGCATAGAACCAGTGCCGATATATTCATTTGGTGAATGCCGGTAGATTCCACAAAACATTCCTCACAGAGAGGAAGGGAAAAGCGGATTGACGTATTGCATGACGACTCGCAAAAGAGAAAGTAAATGTAAATTGTGTTGCATGACTACTTAAAGTGAATGTAGATTAGAGACTATAGATAACTGTCAGAAATAAAATCGGAGCGTTTAACGCAACTGATTTTGTGTAGCAGTATAGTGAATTTCCTGTATTTCAGTTTCGGGTGCGACGGCAAGAACTGTGCAACCATTTTATGGTGTATGTTCTATCGGAAAAGAATAAAATGAATTTCTTTCCCGATCTTGCGAATGTTCATTACAGTAGAGTTGAATCAGAATTTAAAGAAAAATTTGCAAACTTATAAATACACGCTAATTAACCCAGAGTAAAGCACGTAAGTAATCTTAACTTCAAAACACGCAAAAATGTTACTGCAGTCTGGCTACAATCTTGGTTTCAATTCGATAAAAATTGAAAATATCACTATTTTAATATTAATTTATTAAATTCTTAAGATAATATAAAACTTTCTGATTGAGTATTGGATAATGATGTATAGAGAAATCTTTACATTGCTATGTTAGTAATTTAACAATTAATTAAACAAATTCTGTACGGCGAAAGAAAATGTCCTCCTGTTTCCCTGTTCTCAACTTTTTGAACAATCGAACCCTTTCATTCGCATACTGAAGCATAGGTCCGAACCCTAAAAGATTCCGTAGTTATGAGAAAGGCAATATAAAAGTTTTCACAAATGTGTTGATGTTATAGTTTCTTAAGGATTTTTCTGGACAGGAATTCCACAGTGCATTTTTAGAGGATGCACGAAAGTCATGCACTCAACGTCGAAAGTTCCTTAGATTCTGAATTCTTGTAATTAAATTTAAATCAGTTTTATACGAACAGATAGTGCTATGAGGTATATCTCACTCATAACGCGTCTAAAGTACGTCTCATTCAAGTACAGAAACCGTTTGAAAGGCGAAGAATCAGATTCTAAAATATTAAATTGAACTCTTATCCAAAACTTGTAAGCAAAAAGCAACTTAATCCTTCTGACTGGAAATTTTATGCCATTAGTAATGTTATTAGAAATCGATGTCTGATAACCTTCCCTTCTGTCGGCTTTCTTCGTAGGAAAAGAATACTGGTAATATGTATGTATGGGAAAGGTATAAAGTCTAGTTATACAATGCTCTATGACGTATTGAATTTAGTCTTGCATTCTGGGGCTATATGAAATCAAGGTGTGTATATATAGGGGTTTCGCAATTTGTAAGAAATCAAGAAAAATCGTATTATGCCGTCTGAGAACTTAATGTTTTACCCCTATAATGACTCTTCAGGAAATTTCTCGTGTTCAAGATGCTTATGATTTATATGATTTAAAGGCGGAGAAAGTCATTCATTCTTAATGGTGAAGGTTAGGGAGAAAATATTTTCACTCAAAACGAGCGTTTCTGGCTACCTGCCTTATTGGTCTATTGAGGCAAAGGAAGAATCGGGAATATAATAGTACGTTTTATTAGGCAAAAACGATTCGCGAAGAAGCCTTTTGGAATCATATAAACTACTAATTTTACGAGGCGGGTTGAAACTGATATGTAGAATACTGTTAATGTTTTAAATAAAGCTCATAGTGCCCGAAAAGACCAGTAATTTAAATCTTTTCGGTATTGTGCGGTATTGCCCTCCATGCTGTTATCCCATTTTTTATACCCTTTACAATTTCCTATTTTAGAGATTTCTATCCAATGCTTTCATAGTTCGTTAGAGGGTATCGTCGTTTCTGAGGGTATCTGTCAAACCGGGATCCAAATCGCGATTCACCCTCGCTGTCATGCCCGTGTGCAATATAAATACAAGTCAAAATGGACTTTAATTGCTTTCTAAACATATATAGCTAACAATTTTTGTATAGGGCAGAATCCTCCATCTCATTTCAGGGCATGCAATAATGATCAGTTGAAAAGAAAGCCATGCCTATTAAAATTCTTTATTCACTTGAAATAAAGTTACATTACGGGTCAGAGGGGACCCGGAACCCTTACAAACAATTGACCGACAATAGAAAATTACAAGTTATTACAAATGTAACACAAATGAACATTAGTTAGTGTACAAATTTCCAGTCCGCTTCACATCCGCGAGACTGCGCTGTTGTCAAAAGGCAAATTAACAGGATCACGAGTGCTTGCCCCTCATGGCCCGGGCAGTTGACAGGTTGAACATGGTAAAAGAATCAAAAGTTCCAATCAGAACACGGGTACTAACTACAGGGACGTCTGTTCGGCTAAGAACTTTAAATTTTTCAACTAAGTCAAAAACTGATTTCGCCGACCAGACGCCCCTAAGATTAAGTGTTGCACCTAAATATGATATGTCGGGGGAGCCATGTTTCGCTTGTATCTGTTGATCTAACTCAACATTATCACGATAGTACGAAATTTTCCTATTGTTGGCGCGCTCTAAATCGACAGCATCACCCACGACTTGAGCATCTATGACTAAAATCTTGTCATTTTTCTTCGCAATAAGATCAGGTTTCCGATTTCCTACAGATGTCTTATAAAGAGGCTCGGCTGTGACCTCAAAGCCACGATTTTCACATGCTCTTTTTAGATAGTTAACCACAGCTTCATGTCGCTGGATCTGCTTGCCATGCGTCCTGGGACACGCTTGAAACACATGGTTGAGCGTTTCTTTTTTAGGGCAGCCAGCCCGACAATATTTGTCTTTGGCTGGTCTGCCCCTCGCGCATCTAGCTGCTGTAGGCAAGCAAGCAATTTTAGTTTTCAATAGATTGACATAGTCTTTTCCTGATAGAAATTTGTTGCGGGATTGCACCCAAAGATTCTGATTCTTAACTTTGGAGCTACCAATAAGCGCCGCACCGTCCACTGTGTTATACAATTTTTGCCTAAAGAATAAATTGGGGTTGTCTGTAATTTGGATGCTCTTAACACGATCAATCAGCCGCTGCAAGTATCCCCCCGCGGTACCCCTCAGGCACCCCCCAGACATGACGGCCCCCAAACCACCAAGTCTAGAGCGGCGCCATAAAGGGACCGAAACCCGGAAGGAAAGCACACCAAGCCCACCATCCGCAACAGAGGCATGGATGAATGAGTTGGGGCAGTCGCCCGGGAGGAATAAGGCCCCCCGAACGCATGCACGGGTGATTGAGTCGAGTTTAGCCAACTTACCGGCCGTAACGGAGCTCAGAACCAATAGGTGAAAGAGCTTGGGTAGTAAAGTGTTTTTCAGAATCCAAATACGTTGTTGTGGTTTAAGTGGTGCCGATTTAAATTTAGTTAAATAATCTTGAAGGGTCGGGCAACAGTTTTCCGCCAAAAGACCCTTGGCCGAGAAGTTTACTCCTAAGTACTTAAAGGAGTCGTCGACTTTCAGAATTTTTAGAGTTTCATTATGGATAAAGAACGGTGTGGCGCTATCTACTTTAGTCTTTTTGTTTTTCGAGTCAGCCAAAATAGAGATGGTGAATGATTTAGCACAGTTGACAAACAAATTACAAGTCTCTAAGAACTTAGACGTTTCGTTTGAAAGGTGCTGAAGCCCAGCCGACGACGAGGCAAATAATAAAATGCCGTCGGCATAGGCCGAGATGGACATTACCGATCCGTCTAATTCAAGTCCTACAGGACCCTTGAATTTTCTAATGAGCTGATCGATAACCATGTTAAACAAAATAGACGAGAGGGGGTAACCTTGTTTCACCCCACATGTGGGACTAAACTTGTGCCCGGGAAATGGTGCAAATGAAGTCGAACTTTTAGCATAAATCGATTTAAGGAGTTCGATAAATCTATGGTCAACCGCCTGGGCTGTTAAGGCGGCGAACACGGCTTCGTGAGAAACTGAATCGAAAGCTTTTCTTAGATCCAAAGAAGCCACAAAAGTTCTCTTGACTTTTTCACGTGAGTGTCTAAGGACGTAGTCGAGCAGAAATGTGTTTTGCGCAATTCCATCAGACTCGATGAAACCTCTTTGATCAGGATCTAGTTGAACTGAAGGTGCAAGACGCCGGGCCAAGATTTTCGAGAAGAGTCTGGCAGGGATCGGGGTAAGAGATATAGGTCGAAAATCACCTGGATCCACCGCATCCCTCTTCTTTGGCAGGAACACTGTCCTTGCACGACAGAATCTGTCCGGTACTCGCCTGCAAAGAAGAAAAATATTGCAAATTTTAGCCAATTCGAATTTAGAAATTCGTCTCAACTCCCCAACAGATGAGAGGTCAGGACCGGGGAGGATCCACTCTTGGGAAAACATTTGCCGATTTCATCTGTTGAAATCGGACTCATGAGTTTAGAGTCGATACTCGTATCGATAGGGCAATCTGAAAATTGGGGAGTTCGACAAGCATCTCTAGGGAGAGACATCACATTTTCCCAGAAAGTTTGAAAGTCTCTATCAAAAGGATTGGAATCGCTCAATAAATTTGTGGGGGATAGCAACGAGTCTGAGTACCTGGAAGGGTTTTTATAAAATAGGCGTTGGGCCTTAGCATATTCAATACGCCGTTTGACCCGCCGCGGTAAGTCCACTCTTTGAGAGGGACACCTTGCTTCCCTAGGTCTCTTACTCGTGCAAGACTTATCGGGTAAAAGAACTTCGAAAATGAGACAAGTCCTAACAAACAGAGTGTCCTTACAGGGACGCAAACGGAAGTCATTCCAAACGTCTCTAAGCTCAGTAGATAATTCAGAGCTCCTATCCGATCTAAATAGAAGATCAAGATAATCTATAAGTTTCGAATCTACATCATCGAAGGAAAAAGCCACCTCTGGAGGCAAAGTCCTATCAAGGCGAGTAGCCTCGCTACTAGACAATTCCAAGATAGATGTACTTGCCGCATCCAATTCTAATCGGATTTCCCTTATCGTCTCGATCACATCCAACGACGAATCAACCAAATCTACAGAAGAACTAGCTTCTGACTCAACTTCAAGTTCAGGGTTCGCAAAGGACATAGAAATCTCATGAACCTCGATATCATCGACTGACAAATCAGAAGAATTAGAAGAGCCCGCACCAGAAGAGAGTCATAGTTACTCCCGCCAGTTAACAGGCTCCTCCATGGTACTTAGCATGACTCTCGTCTCCGAAAGATCGTATCCTAAACACATTAGAAACCTGGCCTAACAAGCTTCTGGTGACCATGAGACTTGTTTTTTTATAAAGTTCTCCCCCCATACTGGTCGGATATTCTTTATAAAGAAAACTTGTCAAGCAGATGAGTTTTCTTTGATCCACTACCATAATTAAAATGTCCACCCTTAAATCCCAAATATCCTTCAAGTGCTCTGAAGTCTTAATTTGAGCGTGCGTGTGAAGTCCCTTGCCCCTTAGCGTGCGTGTGAAGTCCCTGCCTGTCAGCTTATATTTATACAAGCAGAATAATTTCTTTTCCCCAGTAGCCTACTGATCAGCTTTGACGCCAAGTTGATCGGTAGGCCTCTTAGGAAAATCAGAGGCCCATTGGTCACCAGAAGCGTGTCGGTAAGGTTTCTGATCTGTGCAGCATTCGATCTTTCGGAGACGAGGTCCATTTCTAAGTACCATGGAGGAGCCTGTTAAGGTAGGCACGGCTTCCTTTTGCACTGATCATTACTGCATGTCCTGAAATGGGATGGAGGATTGTGCCATCGACAAAACTGGTTAGTGATATGTTCAGAAAACAATAAAAACGCGCTTTGACTTGCATCTTTCACATTGCATACAGGCATAACTACCAAGAAGAAAAATGATTTGAAATTCGGTTTAACAGATTCTCCCAGAAATGAACGATTGACGAAAGCAATAGATAGGAGATCGTTAATGAAATCATTGAAGGTTTAAAATCGGAGCCACTACTAAGGGCAGGAAAACCACACAATATAGAAAATCGTTCAGTTAAGGTTCATTTAGGGCCCCAAGAGTCCAGAAGTATCTTGACCATCAAGCTTGGCCAATTCTGGCCCTTGTGCCATCAAACCGCAACCAATCAATCAATCAATCTTGACCTTCAATTGTATTTTTAAATTGCTGTAATTGTTGGAAATGCTGACATTAACAAAATTATGAAAGCAATGTATGTAATTTCCGAATGAAGAATGATTTAATGTCTTGAGTAAATGTTCCATCATATTAATTTTAGCATCTACCAAGTCATTTTGCAGAAACTTTATCCAAAATTTTACTATGAATTTGTTTCACAATAGCGTGCATGTTGCAGATTTAAGTTTAAAACATTCATTACATTTGGTTACTAAAATCAACACCAAAACCTTTCTAATTTGCTTCTGATCCTGTAACCTACAACAACATGTCTGACACATGCAATTAAATTACAGAATTTTTTCTATTTAAATCCGTAATTATATCAACGTAACAATTAATTTCAAATACAAAAATAACTTGCACACGCCTAAATGTCTCGAATATCCTTCACCATTTTAAATATATTGAAATAATAAAAAATATCCCAAATGGGCGGTGTCGTCTATTTGGGAGCTTAAATGAAATCGTAGGGCAAGAGATTAACAATTTTTAAACGTCATAAATAGTAAGCGCAGAACAAACGACACGAAGCATGCGTATGATAAAATAAGATGGAATTGCATGTAGATATTTTTTATCGCAATTGGTTTGGATATTTGCGTTCTTTAAGCATAGAGTAAATAAAACTTTGAACATTTTTAGTTAAAATACGTAGAATTTATGCAGAATCGCGTCAATTCTTAAAACGGAACGATCCTATTAATAAATTTCCTGATTTTACTAAATTTTAATTGTTTATTAGATGCTTTATGAACGTTGTGTTCTTGTAAAACTTACAAATTATAATTTAAATTTTTCCGCAGTAAGAATTTTACCAATTCCTTAGGACTATAGTTCGCATCAGTATAAAGCATACTCAATCAATAGCAGAAAAGTGAACCAAAACCTGATCACGACTCAATCGATGAAATGAATACAGTTCTTGACACATAATTCATAATAAATTTGTGTATTATAACCTAGTCCCAAAATTACTGTAGAAATTTTCTTTGTTGTTGGAATATTATCCTTTAAAATATATAGAGAAATTATAACGTACAGTTCATCCAGGTTGAGATTGCGTTTGATATAGTATGAACATATTGAGAACGTGAAGTAAAGTTCCTGCATGTCTAGGAAACAGTAAACGGCATCTAACGCTTCATACGGAGGAAGGGTTTTAAATTCACTCTTTTAACTTAACTCCGAATTGTAGAAAATCAAGAATATTACGCGTCTATGCATTCATTTTTTTATTATTATAATCAATGAAATTAATGGAGGGATATTTTTAAAGGCGCTTCCTTTTCAGGCAAAAATCAATTACTTAAATGATAAAATTTTAAAAGTTTTTAAGAAGTGCCAACTATATGTAGATAATATTTTGAAATATGTTGCACTACAACTGCGTTTTACGGGACATGCTTGTAATTGCCGGCAATACTTCTATAGTGCAATTATAATTCAAAATATATGTATTTTTACGTGATTGAATGAAGACTTGGGGAAAAAGTATTCTTACGCGACTGTGACAAAATTTCTTAAGCTTAAATTTTTAATGAGACTTACAATTTTTAATGAAATGCTAAATTTTAGTTTTGGAATATTGGATCTAATATTAAAATTTGTAGCCTGGATTCTGACTCGAGTTTTTCAAAAGGTTTTTGTGCTTAATTTTAAGGGGAAGTGAATCTGTAAATGTCCTTTCAAACAAACGCGTTTGAAAAGACAATCTCTGGTTTGGTTTTGATAAGCTAAATATAGACGTCTGAAAGCATTAAATAGGGGTGATAACCATTCTTTTTATTGTCATTAATAAGGATGAACTCCTTTCAAATGCTTTTTCTGATTTCTGAGAAGGAAATTTTGCACTGAATGCGATATCCGATTCCTCCTCTCTCCAATGACGTCTATAAATTTTATGGTTCAGCAGCAATTATTGTATAAGAAAAGTTGACGGCAATCTTCCGATAGAATGTCCCTGTATGTCGACTATCATAGCCATAAGATTTCAGCATAATAGACAAGAAAACCCTCAAATACGTTACTGTTTGAAAAGACTTGAGAATCCTGCAGTAGTTTGCTCGTCACATTTTTGTGAAGTGCCCGTCCAGCTTGAGCAATTACGTGATCATCCTCATTTTTTCTCTTTTTCGTAAAAATTGGCTTCTTGCAACTTATCTAAATCATCATATTCCTCGCTCATTCAGTTTTTTGCAATTTTCATTTATGTCCCTTCTTAACCTCATAAAGACATCGGATATCATTACACATCAGTTGGCGCAGCATGGAGTGCCTGGGCTCTTGTGCTATAAATAACTCACTCCGATGATATTCTCTTAAGCTTCAACCAAAATGGCATAGGCAGAAAGTTCTTTGATTTGCCTTGCAGTCAGGCTCGAATTAACTGCTTCCCACCCCCTCTCTCGTAGTTGCTTTTCCCCATCATTTTAGAAGAGTATTCCAGCCAATGCAATATTATCGCAATGCAAATCCCCGAAAGGTACAGATACAGAAATTAAATTCTTTTTATTGTATACTTTTAAATAACTGCTGTAGAAAGGCAATTATTTTACTGCATTTCCAAAAGTAATTTGAAGTTCCTTTTGATGTTTTAATTTGCTGGTCGCAGAGTAGTTGGCTTTATCAAAATATGATCCGATGTCTTTATCAAGAACGTATTAGCAATCGGTAGTTCTTGAATAACATATTCAGAAGGCGCTTTAGGTCCCACGCAGTATTGGGTGAAGGATGCTCTGTTCGATGGAATACGGTAATTCACACTCGCCTTCACTGCCCATTCTTATTGTCTCCAATTTCTTCTACCAGCATTTTTATTACTGTGGGCTTCTATGGGCAACTGCTTTTGGGATAAGCTCTACCTTTTAGTGCTATTTTTCAATGTCTTTTGTACACATCTTTGCAGAGTGTCCATGTTTTGCTTCACCGCGTCGAACATTTTTTCAGATACTTCATCCTAATGTGAGGGATTTGATTTCCAAAACTGTTAACCTTTTTAGACTGCTTAAAAATATAGAATTTTATACTCGCATTTACTATGCCTATAGATTTACGACTTCCTTGCAGAATCGTGCTTCTATCGTGGTTTAGTTTTTTCTCTTAAAAATTGGCTTCACCTTTCTAGGCACTTGGATTTCGTGAACAGGTTTATATTTCGATTTCATATATCTTTATAGATCTCATATAAATGTTACAGCACTATGAGTCTGGCGCAGCATAACCAAAATTGGCTTTTGCGCCAAAAAATTCTTACTCTTACCGTTGGGGATATATTTTAGTTACGGACATGATATCATTCTCAAATTCAATTTTACGTGCACTTCAATAATTGCTACAAATTGCTTGTAACTTAAAGTGAATCCAAAAATAGAATTCACATTAAAAATTAGTTTATTTTTGATTTCATGGAAATATTCATTCGGAGGAAAGTCGCAGATCACGACATTCCTCTTCATTCACTTATTGAAACTTTGCTCAGATCCACCATAAAGTATTGTAAATGAATTGCTAATATTCATCCAATCTGAATTACTAGTAGACATATTAATTTTCTCACGATGCGAGAAGTCTGCTAGATCGTGGATACTAGACTATATTGGAAACAATATTTTAGGCAGGTGGTGAATGACCATGCAGTTGCAGTATTGAAATCCGAGAAGAGGCAAATTCTATAAGTGTTCCGATTTAGGGATGACACAGGTGAAATATACAAGCTTGGAAATTTAATCCAGTAGCATACGACATTGGATGGTCTGGAGTTGTAACTTAAATGGCAAAACTTCGTTTCATCGTTTCGAAGCAAATCCATTCTCGTCGTTTTCTACTTTATATTGACAAATCGAAAACCATACCTCTGTGCTAAATAGAGGGTTACGAACCAAAAAATATTGCATACTAAACGGTAGTTTTAAAGAATGAGAAAATGTATTCTTCCTACATTTTAAAATTTTCCATTATAGTAATATTTAGCGGAATCTTCTGCATCCATGCTTTTAATTGACATCTGAATTGAACAAGAATTTTTTCTATAAATTCTATATCGTAGCAGCAAAAAAAAAAATGTGAGCTCTCGATCGAAACTGAGGCATAAAACTGACTTTTCACAACTTCATCTGCATAGAATTCGTATCTCCAGACAGCGAAGCAAAGCATAAAAGTGTCAACGAAACATCGACTATCCAGGAGGTTAAATACAAATATCTTTAAACTGGGTATTTTGTTGGAGCTTCGTTGATTTTTCAAAGTCTTCTCTTCTGAATGTTCATGTTTAGAACCGAATAGCTACTTGGTATTGCGAAGCCAAATATTTTTGCTCCGTTAAATCGCATCGTACTAGACGTTTCACCAATTTATAAGAAATGTACATAAATACAAATTCCATCCAGCTTACGGATTCGGAATTATTGGTGCCATTACAAAATAAGATACAATAATCAATAATACAAATACAATAAGATATAAATAACAAATCAATAAAATTAAAGGAATAAGAGGAAAAATATCCATGTATAAGCTATCGAACTAAAATAACAAATATTGGAATAGCCAATCCTTTGAATGAAAATATTTCCAACATATTCTGAACAATAACACTAATTTTAGGCAGCCTGTCATAAATGAAGTCCAAAGTTCCTTGGAAAATGTCTTTTTGTATTTTAAGCAACCAAAAATATAGTGTCCTCTGTTTATAATCTATTATAAATGTTTTGCCAAGTGCTAATTTCAGTATGAAATCCACACTTGATTATCTAAAATCACTTCTTTACGGAAGTTAAAAATTGAATTCGAGTCAATTTTGTAAAATTAGTGTAATTAAATATCGAAGTGTTTTGATCTCTTAGCTTAGATCACTTTGCATAGATCCATACAACTATTCAGAGCACCAACACGTTTTGCACTTACAAATTGCAACTTATTTCCCATATTATTAGCCAGTTTCCTGCTGATTTTGCATATTGTGAAGTATTAGCAGAGTGCTTAAATTTTGAAGTTTATATGAATATCGCTCTTTAGTCAGTCGAAGGACTTATCGCAGTTTTCAGTCAATCTTATTGAAAAAAGCTTTCAATGGCAAACTAGTATCCATATTATAGTACAAATTACTCTTGATTTCAGAAATGTCAATATGAAGTTTTCAACGAACAAGGATAAATTGGGGATTAAATCTTGGACATAGAACCCTTTAACCTACAATATCGTGCGAGAGGCGTGGTACTACGATTGGGAAAAACATGAACACCACGTGTGAGAGAAGTGATACGACGTTGGGGCGAAGCATAACGCGTATGAGAGAAGTGGTACGTCCTTCATGCTCCACGGACCAAACATTTATTAATTTTCTTTAACTTCATTACTTATTTCAGGATAATAAGTCTTTCTTGTTAAACTATCAATCGATAGTAATTATTTCTTAAACATCTTGCAAAATAAAATTAGTTGCACCGTACACGTGTATTTCAATATCCCAAGACAGGTTCGATTTGCACAACTTCGGAGTTCAGCCAAACCGTGAAATGTCTCGACGTGTGACTGACTTTGTTGTTTATGATACGCGCTATTTGAACTTAAATCGTAAAGCAAGGTGTTAATTAATATTTCTTCTTTCGCCTCTGAAACTCGAACCGTTTAATAGAAATATACGTAGGATCGATGAATGCTAGTAAATAGTAAAAATCTTTTAGTCTTTTTTTCCCCAAAACTGCATGACACTTAAATGTGCAGCATTCAAATTACGACGATTCTCTCCGCTTCAGCACCTCTATTTAACTGTACCCCGTGCCATAGGTGTACAGAAGAGTGGGTCGTAAGAAATGAATAGTTTTTTCGGAACACTTCAGAGCGGAAAATTTCTCTATTGTAATGAGAAGAAAAACGGCATGAAACGAATTAAAATCTGCTAAAATCTTTCGTTCGCGCATCGTATTTAAAGTTAACGAAAAATTGCAAAAATCTCTACTTTTTGTAAATTATTTAAGATAGTTAAAACTTTTAAAATAAACATGCTTTAGTTTTTTTCTTGTTTTATGGTTTCAATAACCTACATAAATTCTGATCAATAATCTTCTTTCCTATCGCGCAACGTCTCGGAAAAAACAGAAATATACCAATTTTTTGCAATTTTCACTGTGCAACTTTTCGCTCGATCTGATAGAACAAAACGATCAAAAACTCACCACGTGGAGGTGGTTGCATGTAGAGTTCCATCCACACCTTACTCAACCAACCATAAAATTATTGGGTGTGGTATTTACATTATATTTACAAAGATTTTCCATGGAATAGGATTCTTTGGCTTATTGTGATTTTTACTTTTTCTTTTTTATATCTACTACACATTTAAAGACTGATTTTTTTTTTAGAAATTAGGCGTAATCGATCTAGACTTCAGTGTTGCTTGGATATAGCCATCTCTAGCTTCATTTCCACATACTTTATTCGAGGCCTCTGTCACAAAGTTGATGCACCTCTCCACAACCTGGGTGTGACAGGGAAACTTTTGTATTTCTCTGATAGGCGTAGTGTCAGAATTGATGCGTGATTTAACATTATCTTCATTTATGTTCCGCAGCATTGGCGGAGGATACTTCACACAAGAATTCCAATTAATAATTTCAATGTAATCGAAAGCTTGGAAGTTTATCTTCGGTGGTACGAAATTTTTAAGTCTTCTTCTTCGGAACGATTTGTATTGATTTTAAGATCCTTCTGTAACCGAACTCCCAAATATGTTCTTTCATCGACAAGCATTGCCAACAGAACATCCCCTCAGGGGCACATCTTCTTTAGGTGTGACGGGATTCACGACCCCGAGGTACCCTAGTGTCTGATCTCCTTTCAAGTTTTTGCCTTCCTTTTGAGTTTCTGCTTTTTTCTTCCTTCCCTCGAGGGTAGACGAGGGAGCTCTCCATGAGAAGCTGTTGCCGCTCTGTTTGCTTCCTGCTTCTCATGGACAGCAAATTACCCCCACGTGTTGGCCGTGCGTGGCATCCCATTAGACGGGTGGTACATTTCGGTCCCCGGTGTATCAATCGGCTGGTATCCCAGCCATTTGGCTGGTCTGCTCAAGGGGATCAAGCGATAGTGGCCAACTTCCGGGGCTTGGAGTTAAGGGTGGTCAACGTTCCTGGAAGTGGCCCTGAGCGTATAGGTCCTGGCTAGCACTAAGGTGGATGCCGAGGCTGAGAATTCTCAGAGCCGGTAATTGCCTTCCCTTGTTGGGCTCCGTGGTGGGCAGTGCCGTCGGGACCCGAATTTTTATCCTTTGTGCATGGGTTCTCTCATCACCGACATTGACAAGATATCAGAAACCGCTCGATTTCTTATAATCTCCCTACCAAACGAACAACTTTCCAAAACTTCTCCGTTTGCTATAGAAAAGGCTCTACAAGGAATAGGCGGAAGCCCAAAATCTGTAAAAAAAACTCAAATCTGGAGACCTTCTAATCGAAACATCATCTGCCATTCAAACAAAGTCTTTCTTGTTAGCGAAAACCTTTCTCAATAACCCTGTTAAAATAACTCTCCACCGCACTTTAAACAGCAGCCGCGGTGTCATATCTGAGCCTCAGCTTTTACACTCACCAGAATCCGAAATTCTTGAAGGACTGTCATCTCAAGGTGTTATTGGAGTCAGGCGTATAAATATTAAGAGAGGAGTAAGTTTTATAGCCACCAAACATATAGTGCTAACGTTTAATACAACCCAATTGCCTTCACATATTAAAGCCGGTTATTTAAGATGTAAAGTTCGTCCCTATATTCCAAACCCAATCCGTTGTTATAATTGCCAACGGTTTGGTCACTCTAAAGCAGCTTGCCG
>BGPR01026954.1:0-21121 GCA_013235015.1 Araneus ventricosus
TTATTTCTAACTACATTACACCTCAGAAAGTGACAGAATGAAACACTGGTCGTCGGGTAGAATTTTTCAAACACATCCACAGCCATCATATGAACATGCGAACTTTTGTAGAATTATTGAATACTTAGCCGCCTCCTGCGTCCAGCTGTTTGCCCGTAATGTTAATCGCCAGTGGATATACTTGCAACTTGATGGAATAAATTGGCGGTTGTAGAGGCTGAGGGGTTCAGCTAAAGTCTTATTTTTCTATATATAGTCGGACCTCTACTTAACGAACCTCTATTTTCGAATTTCTCTATTTTGCGAACTTTTCCTTAGAACCAAGAACATTTTGCGAATTTCTTCGTAAAATAACCTCCAAATAGCGAAGTACATTCTCTATTTAACGAACTTTTTCTTGTGATCCAATATTTTTTTCACCTTATTTTTCAAAATATTTCTGAACATTTCAAATTTACTCTTTCTTTTAACACATTTTATGGTGACCAATAACCTTGAAATGGTTTTACCAGTCGCCTAACTCACCGAGAGCAGTAAAATCGCTGTCATTCTTTGCATTTCATCCAGGAGGTGCAACCTTTATCCCCCCCCCCCACTGTCCACTTCACTAGAAAAACTTTCAATATCCCCTTTCACCCTCAATAGAGCAGTCCCGTGTCCTTGAACTAATCTCCCGTTTTCTAGATTGTTGATAATAGTCGTGCTGGTAATTTCGGTTCTTGTAGTTGGA
Source organism: Araneus ventricosus (assembly GCA_013235015.1). Lineage (NCBI taxonomy): Eukaryota > Metazoa > Arthropoda > Arachnida > Araneae > Araneidae > Araneus > Araneus ventricosus. The sequence continues at coordinate 731 of BGPR01026954.1, forward strand.
AAATATCAAAGCAAAAGTGCTTGAGCATCAAAGAAAAAAATTTAATTCTTCATGAGGTGGATAAAGGCGTGAAGAAAAAGGATATTGCTCTAAATTTTGGTATTGCTCCAAACAGCTTATCAACCATAATAAAAAATCGTGATAAGATACAAAATTATAAATCATCGAATTCTTGTTCAAAGCGTTTAAAAACATGTGTCTATGAAGATGTGGATGAGGCAGTTTTGAAGTGGATACACACAATGCGAGATAAAAATGTTCCGATCTCTGGTCTTTTCATACTTGAGAAAGCTCTTCAATTTGCGAAGGCATTAGAATACGACGAATTTCGAGGAAGCAATGGATGGCTTGAAAAATTTAAGAGAAGACACGGAATTATGGCAAAAGTAATATCTGGTCAAAGTAAAGACGTTGATGATAATGATAGTGAAAATTGGATAACGGAGACACTGAGTAAAATTTTAAAAGACTATAAGCCAGAAAACATCTTTAATGCCGATTAGATTGATTTATTTTTTCAATGTTTTCCTCAAAAGACATTAACATTTAAAAAGGAAAAATGCTTTGGAGGAAAGCAAAGCAAGATTAACTGTCATGTTAGGTGTAAATTGACTGGACATCAGAAACTAAAACCATTAGCAAAAATCCAAGATGTTTCAAAGGCACAAAATCTTTGAAGGTTGATTATGACTTTAACAAAAAAAATCTTGGATGACGTCAGAAATGTGTGAAAAATGGGTTCAAAAGTTGGACAAAAGGACGATTGCAGAGTGTCGCAAAATTGCTCTCATTTTTGACAATTGCCCCGCCCATCCGAAGAAAATCAACCAAAAAGAGAAAAATGTTACAATTTTTTACTTGTCACCAAACACTACATCAAAACTGCAGCCAATGGATCAAGGGGTGATAAAAAATTTCAAAATACACTATCGCAAGAGAATAGTGCGAAAATTTATCACTGCGCTTGAGAACCATCAATCCATGCAAAGATCAACTTACGGGAAAACATATCAGAAATTTCCAAATCATGGAACTATGATGTCACTATTCGCAACAGTTTTGCCAAAGCTGGATTCTTTGTCAGCACTGGGAATTAGGCAAGTACGGAGGACGAAGACGATATTCCCTTAGAGAAACTTTAAAAAATGTGGATACAGCTAAGGGAAAAAGAAGAAATTAACAATGATGTGCTGATTGATGATTTTCTTTAACTTGATTCTGAAGCTGAAACCTTGGAAACACTAACTGAACTGGATATTTTGAACAGTATGAAAAATAAAAACAATACAGCAATAAAATGCGACGAAGATGATGTAGATGGAAATGATTATGATGCGGAAATCCACAAACCTTCGTATGATGAAATGTTAAAATCATTTGAAACAATCCGACAGAGTTTGAAAAAATACGTCTGAAGGGGTTTTTGGTGCATTGCAAAGATGCGAGACGTATTATGAGATAAAACACTTTTTCAAACAAGAAACTCGGACAAAATTAACAGACTTTATCAGTAATTAAATTTAAGGACGCATGTGGTATTGTATGCTTAAAATTACTTTTAATAATAAATGCGATAATGTCATTAAAATTCATTAATTTTAATATAAAATTATTTTTTTTAAATTGAAAATAAAGTGTAGTCCCGGATAATGTTTTGTTTTATTCTTGTTTTCCTTGCAGATTTCTTTTTGATGGTAAGATATATAAAACAAATAGATACTAATTTACAAAATAAAGATGTGATTAATTACTTTTAAAATAATATTTAGTATTTATGAATTTAAAATCTATTTTGTGTAGTTTAAAGTATTTTAAAAGGTGAATCTTTATTTAACGAATTTTCCATATAACGAACTTTTTTCGGGATTTAGCGACTTCGTTAAATACAGGTCCGACTGTATCTCGAAATGGAGGATAGTGGATGGCAGGCGGCCATTAATGACATATCTAGGCTTCACACAGTGACGAAATATGCGAAAAAGTTGGCCAAAAATATCTTACAAAACTTACTGGTAAAGCCGTAGAACATAATTATTTTGATTGTCTAATATATTGCGCTACTTTTTATGTATTTTTCGACATTATGACGACATAAGTAGATAAAAAAGGTTGATTCTGGCTCAAATTGACCTTTGACCCCGGTCGAGTCAACAAGTCTTATGTCTTATAAAATTTTAAACTTTTGACTTACTACTGAATAACTAATTAACTTAATAGCCATCACACCTGTTGCTCAACTCACATTCTAATTGTCTGATGATAGTTTTTTAAATTGTGATGTTAAACATATGCTGAAGAGAACCTCAACATTCTCAAATCATTAGATGATTAAAAAATGTAATGTCTCCCCATTTAATATTAATATTAATCTGTCCACTATCCTTTATCATCAGTAATCAAACAGTCCTTGTAAAGGCCAACAATACTCTAAATATCTCAAATCAGCATTCTAGAAATTAAGATACTGAGAATCTACTTTTGCAACAGGTGATGAAGAATAACCTTGATTTAAGCTCTCAACTTAACTCTGGAAAATTTCCTCATTAATTACCAACTAAAATTTTTGTACAATTCAGCATTGCGTTGTGTTAAAGTTACAATTTAAACTATCATTGGGCTCTTTACACTAGTATTCCTTCTTCAGTATACAAAAATGGTGAAAGAAAAAAGAAACTATGATTTGAACTGACATTACATTTATGAAAACAATAAACTAAACCACACACTATTACAGAAAATTATCTTTTTTTGGCAAATTCTATTTCACCTATTTACTTAAATTTAATTTTACTTAAAGGAAAATCCTTATTATTTTAATTGATACACTCACACAAATTACACATATTAGCACAGATTGTGGAAAGTAATGTTTGATAGAGGAAAATCCTTAGAGGAATAGAGGAAAATCCTTATTATTTTAATTGATACACTCACACAAATTACACATAATAGCACAGATTGTGGAAGGGACTTTCATGCAGATGGCTTGGGTCTCATGTTCCTGAGAGGTCGCGGTGGCCTCATAGTAAGGCCTCGACCTCGGAGGAGGAGGGTTCCAGGTTCGAAACCCGATTCCACCGAAGAACCGCCGTGTAAGCGGTTCTGGTGCACGTTAAATCCGTCGGGACCAAATACCCTCTCGCTTGTGTGGTACGGAAGTTTGGATAGGGTGTGCCAGCTCCGGTGTAGTCCTCGTCATCTGACCTAACGCTACCTTCAACCCCCTGTACCTATGACTACTAGAGTCACCTCATCTGTTTTAAATGGGCACAAGATGGATAAAGCGCGAACAACATCTCATCTGACCTAACGCCACCTTGAACCCCCAGTAACTATGACTACTAGAGTCACCTCATCTGTTTTAAATGGGCACAAGATGGATAAAGCGCGAACAACATATCATCTGGCATAACGACACCTTGAATCCCCTGTACCTATGACTTACTCGCTTCTCAACCGTTAAATTTAACTATAAATGGAAAATAATAGGTTTAGGATAGGGCTAATGGTACCTACTCCTTTTAGAATGTATATAGCAGCCTTATGAAATTTCGTTTCAGAATAGGAATTATTAGAGATAAAGTTTGGGAAAATTCCTTTACTCAGAGATAAGAATTTTTTTCAGTTCTGGACGTGTACAGTTTTAGCAAATTAACTCGAAAACTTTCCTCCAATATTCTTGAAGTTTTAATTTATTATTTTCTGTAAGATTGAACAGTATTTTTTGAGTGTATCAAGGTGGCTGTATCTAAGGGGGTTCTCATATGAGAGGGGTGACACCAAAGAAAGGGCGACCCCCCTCGGAATGAAGTAAGTTTTTTTAAAAAAAATTTGTAGATTCTATGTCCAGACAATACACTAAACCCATTCATGATGTTTTTCATCATATTTCAAAAATATTGATGCCTTTCGCAGCAAAGGGTTAAACCGCATTTGAGTCAGGGAATTTTAATTTTTTTCCCCCAGGCATTCGCTTTCTTATCCTATCGCCCGCTCTTGTATATAATCTAGATACTATAGTTTTCGCTAATAATAATTCCACCACCAAGTGATCGAAAGACAGTCAATGAATGTAACAATTCATGCAAATTTTCATCCGTCATGTTGATTTCTTAGCCATCCGATGAAAAACAATTGGCAAAATGCGATGTCTGATTTACTTATCGCTTTTTTGGTTATGCTGCCTATTGTGGTACTAACTACAGGCTGAGGGCTTCTAAGGATGTACTCTTCTCACAATGACAGTTATAATTGATAAAATTAACGAAAATTAAATTAAATATTAATAGAACTTGAATTAAAAATTAATTAAAATTCTTTTGCATTATACAGAAAGGCGCATATGCAGCTGTTTCCGATAGAATACACGAAAACAAAATTAGAACTTCGAAAAATAAGTTAAAAATTATAAAAAATAAGCATTAATAAAACCTTAAAATAAAACACAAAAAAGCAAAATAGAACGAAAAATACAATTAGAATGAAAACAAAATGGAAGAAAATTGTAAAAGAAACAAAATGGCGATTCTCCTCAGAGGCCACACGCCATTATAGCTCTGAAGCAGGACAAAAAATTTTCTGAATAAAGGAACGACCATTAGTCAAAATTATTCCTTTATGTGGCCTGAATTTTTGTCCAACCTCTGAAAGTAGGATAAAAGGAAAAAGAAAAAAACATAACAGATACCTGTACAACAGAATCAAAAATGAGACAGAAACCAAAAAGCAAAAAGTCATCCTCTTTCAAAAACAGACACTCTAAATAAGTGAAGCCCAAAAACATCAAGAAGCAAGCCCCTAGCTCCATCTATGTAGAAGAATTCGAACTATTCTCCAGAAAAACAGATAATTCTTAAAACTGTTTTTTTTAAATTTATTAACTTTTGGGAAATAACCAGGTTATCCGTTATCTTTTAGTATAATTTTTAAATTATCTAAAGCCTTAACAAAAGTATATTGGTTATTACAAATATTTTTAATCCTATTAATTTGAGAAAATATAGAATTTCTTAAAATTTTAAACTGAAGACATGTGTGAAAATTGCAGAGTGTAATAGCTTTGAACTTAAAATCTTTTCGTTTATCATAAAATCCGACAGAGACTCCTGAATTTATAATTTTAATTTCCAGATCCAAAAAATTACATTTGTTCACTTCATTATTAGTTTTATTTAATTTAAGCTCCTCTGGATAGCAGTTAAGAATGGAATTAACATTAATTGAAGTTTGCTCAAATGTATATGATCTGTACCTAAATACTGATTAAATTGATAAATATAAATGGTTAGAAATTTGCAGAGCTAATATTTATGAAAATTATTTATTTAATGGAATTAACTACTATAAACAAGTTCTCGGAATTCCTATGGGTTGTTGCTTCTCCAGTGCATTGGCCAATTTATTTCTTCATTCATTTGAGAGAGAATTAATTAAGAATGAACTTGTGTTCGGATTCCGTTTTATTGATGACCTTTTATTATTTAATTATGATAATGTTAATTCCATTCTTAACTGCTATCCAGAGGAGCTTAAATTAAATAAAACTAATAATGAAGTGAACAAATGTAATTTTTTGGATCTGGAAATTAAAATTATAAATTCAGGAGTCTCTGTCGGATTTTATGATAAACGAAAAGATTTTAAGTTCAAAGCTATTACACTCTGCAATTTTCACACATGTCTTCAGTTTAAAATTTTAAGAAATTCTATATTTTCTCAAATTAATAGGATTAAAAATATTTGTAATAACCAATATACTTTTGTTAAGGCTTTAGATAATTTAAAAATTATACTAAAAGATAACGGATAACCTGGTTATTTCCCAAAAGTTAATAAATTTAAAAAAAACAGTTTTAAGAATTATCTGTTTTTCTGGAGAATAGTTCGAATTCTTCTACATAGATGGAGCTAGGGGCTTGCTTCTTGATGTTATTGGGCTTCACTTATTTAGAGTGTCTGTTTTTGAAAGAGGATGACTTTTTGCTTTTTGGTTTCTGTCTCATTTTTGATTCTGTTGTACAGGTATCTGTTATGTTTTTTTCTTTTTCCTTTTATCCTATTTTCAGAGGTTGGACAAAAATTCAGGCCACATAAAGGAATAATTTTGACTAATGGTCGTTCCTTTATTCAGAAAATTTTTTGTCCTGCTTCAGAGCTACAATGGCGTGTGGCCTCTGAGGAGAATCGCCATTTTGGTTCTTTTACAATTTTCTTCCATTTTGCTTTCATTCTAATTGTATTTTTCGTTCTATTTTGCTTTTTTGTGTTTTATTTTAAGGTTTTATTAATGCTTATTTTTTATAATTTTTAACTTATTTCTCGAAGTTCTAATTTTGTCTTCTCACAATGACATTCATTTGCAGTGGATCCCCTCCCATGCAGATCTCTTCTTTAATGACTTGGCCGATGAATTGGCCAAGGAGGGCTCTGCTGAACCTCTAGACAACAGAGGTCTACTTACCTATAATGAAATTTTCTCAAAAGTCAGAGCCGATAATAACAGGACCTGGAGGATCCCACCTATTCATGACTGGCACCAACAAAAACATGCTGGGGCTGCCCTAGAGCTGAAGGACTATAGGAAATTGCGGACCACCATAACAAGATTTATTAGCGGACATACTCGAACACTTTCATATGTACAGGGACAAAAGGTTTTTCCTGTGTGCCTCAAGTGCAATACACACCAATCTTTTCCAGTCCATCTGCTCTCATGTATGGAGTTGGAGAAGGGGAACCTCTTTGAAAGTCCTGCACTGGTTCGTGATTTTCTGTGGGCGAGCGGACTCCTGGACTTGGTCGAGCTGAGGACTAGAACAAGTGGAATAAGAAATAACAACACAACAACAGGCTGAATGGATGACAAATGAATCAGATGCGGTGGGGAATCCAGGATTCGGGTCTGGGAGAGGCTGAGGTCATAACAACTTTGCATCGTCGTGACGAATGTCAAGCCTCATGGCTTATGAAAATCAAATCACTTGAACTACACAGTCTTTACTCCCCTGGCAATAAGAATCATAAAAAGAACAATACAATACTTTCCATTATTTAATAAGAAACACAATGAAATAAGCAGCCAAAAAATGTTCATAACTGCGTCAACGCACATGTACGAGTGGAATGACTACAAAAGTGGGGAAATTTTCGATCCTGTCTAGCCAGGAAGAAATGTTGTCCAATTTTTCCTTTCTCGTATACGAAGTATACAAAGAGAAAGTATTGTAATCGTCAAAAAATTCGAACTCGAGATTTTGACGAATCTCCACGTTTTAGACCTCCCTGAGTCCGAAAAACACAATTTTAGAATTATATCTGTCTGTCTGTGAACACGATAACTCAAAAACTATTAGAGCTACGGGGATGAAATTTTGTATGTGATCTTGACACATAATTTGTAGGTTTCTATCAAATTTTGGACAAAATCCGTCTACGGGAAGTCTGCCTATCTGTCTGTCCGCGGTAATGCGAACACTATAACTCAAAAATTTGAATAGCTAGATGGATAAAATTTGGTGCACGGTTTTATCGTCATGAATGTAAGTCCGTATAAAATTTTGGGCCAAATCCGTCAAAGAGTTGACTGTCTGTCCGTCTGTATAATTTACTATTGAAACCAATCCGTTATCTCGACGCGCATGCCTACTGGAAGCAATCTTTTGCGCACGCGAAAGGAGCGAATTACGTCAGTTTGTCCTTGAGTCGGTAAGAGCGGACATCGGTACTCATCTCTTTGAATTTGATTCTTTACCTAGATGTTTTTCAATCACTATAATGAAAAACCTTCTGATAGTCATTGGATTCTGGGAAACAGTAGGTTCGAATTTTTTTAGCCACGCGGGGGGAGGAGAAACGGCAGCTTTTTGGGGAAGTATACGAGAAAGTTTAGGGGAGAACACTCCCGCTGGTTTAAAAGGGAAATTAAGAACAAACAGTTGTAGTGATTTTAAATAAAATCAAGAATTCTGGTTTAGCTCGGGGTGGGGGGCAGCTGCCACCCCATGGCACCCCCTGGATTCGCCCCTGTGCAGATGTCTGTCATTTCGTCGACTTAACCGCTATTCGGTCGTCTAATTTAATTCCGACAAAAATCTCTCATTTGAACTTCTTACTATAACAACTTCAAGATGTCGCATCTTAACTTAATTTAACTATCAGATTCTTTGATAACATCTTTTGATGCATCTTTTAAATACGTGATGTGTTTTATTTTGCCTTTTTACAACATTTTAGCTTTGTAATCGACCATTTTTTTAATGTTTTTGAAAGGTTTTAATTTTTTTACTCTGTTTTTGGCGCCGTGTTTGAATTTATTTTTATCTTAAGTGTTGCAATTTATTTTTATCTTAAGTGTGTATTTACGTTTTTAAACTTTTAAACTCCTGGTGTGTTTTTAGAAGACTCAGTGCTTGCGTGTTTTGACTTTTTCACCCTTGTCTTTTGGAAATGGTCTTTTATTTTTTTTTAAAAAAAATATACGACTTTTAGTATCATAGTGTGTTTTAATATTTTTGTGATTATGTGTTTTCGTTTTATATATACGTTATATATACGTTTCTAAAAGTTTTATGATTTTGTGTATTCTCTGTGTTCAACTTTTTGTTCTCTAGCGCATTTTTCTTTTTATTTTCTCGCTGCGGCTTTTGTTCTTTGTGTGTTTGTTGTTTATAGCTCTCTGTAAATTGAGTTTTCTCTGTAGTGTGCTTTTCTTTAAAAAAATAAATAACCAGCTCTCCACACATCCCTTTCGAAACAGTAAAGGTATTTGCCGACGGAGCTCTTAATTTCCCGCCGACGGACGGGAGGACAAGCGGTCAACGAAGAGGGGCAATTGCCCCCCTCCCTGTTGGTTTCGTGCCCTTGTTAAAAATAGCGGACTCAACAAAATAGCGAAATACAACACAATCGATGTAAAAACCGCTTAAGCCATTTCTCGAAGGCGGCAGGACGTATAACTCGCAGTTCCCTATTTCTGGAATATTTTAAATGTATATTGAGACAAAAACAAACAAACGGAAAAAAATGAATTTTCATTTTTCAAAATCCGTCAGTGGCGCGGGGCCTTGTGCAGTCGCACAGCCCTGCGGCTGGCCCTAGATGGTACTGATTGAATCAAAAATAATTCATTTCAACAATTATCATGAAAACGAAACCGTGCGCATGACCGATTCACCGCTTAACTACTGATGACTACTTAACATAGTGTTGCTAATATATTGTTTAACCATATTATTAATATTTTTTCTTAAAAAAACCACAGCCCAGTGAATAGTAGTGACCTGATTTCTTTAATTTACTGCTTTTCCAAAGCTAATTCAGCCCGGTTTTTTTTTTTTTTTTTGGCCTGGTTACTGGATTTTTTAATAAAAAAACGTTATAAACGGGCCAAAAAAAATAACCTGTCGCCTCTAAACGAAAAAACCGGTAGGTTTTCCCCATCCCTATAGTCCAAAACAACTCAAGAATGTTATACAGTGGAAGCTATGGATGGTATTCTTCCGCCGAGTGAAATAGTCCTCCAATTATCATAATGTATTTTAAAAGAAATTGTCATATTTGAACAGAATTTTGCTTTAAATTAGAAAAACCGATATTCTCTGCAATAAAAATCTATTTTCAAAACGCATGTTGTTTAATTTCGTGAATCTTTTTCCCCCACCTTGTGTCTGAAATTACGCGGAACCAAAATGACTTTGGGCATTTGGGAAAAAGGCTTTTTTTTTTCTGTTTCTTCGGAGTTGTCATTTGGCGAGTAATCTCTCTTGGTGCTGGAGTGATTATGTTTAATCAGAAAACGTAACAGAATATATTACTGTTAATAAATTTCATTTTTATCATTTCCAAGAGTTAATGTGCCGGATGATGAAAAGCTCTCTCTGAAATAGAGCTGCAGGGAACAGGAAAAAGGAGTCACTTGACCCAGTGTAACGGACATGGATATGAAACGGAAATGAAAACAATCTGAAGGCTAAATATTGTGAATGAAGCGAGGGTTTCCATCGATAAACTCGACTTTTAATGAGCCTTATCAGACAGCGTCCGTTTTTGTTGAAGGGTTTAAAATATTACCTCATTTCTCTTTCTGTAAATTGCCATTGGATTAGGCGAGGAATGATGACCTCGGTGTTAATTGGTAACCCCAAAACTACGTGAATCAGTTCCATTGGAATTGCCGTGGTCAGAATTCTCGCAACTCGAAAATAGAGCCAAACTGAAGAACTCACTTGCTTCTGAAGTAATTGTTGCTCATTGATGAGATTCAATCGATGAACGTGCTTACATTTTAAATCATTGATGAAGTTTGGAATGGGTCATGTGGCCTTTGCAGGGGTGGCGCCAGAGGGGGGACCGGGGGGGCAGGGCCCCCCTGTCGGGAAAAAATTTTGTATCTCGTCGGGGGAAATTTTTGTACGGGGTATTCAACTGTAGTACATAAATAATAATCTGGGGAAAATTTGAGACCAATTTCATTACACTCGTCCCCCCCTTCTGGGAGATTGTGCCCCCCGTCGGGCAAATCGGACCCCCTCGTCGGGCAAACTCTAGCGCCATTCCTGGGTCTTTGGATGTTGAATACTTTCGTGGGTGCACGTTCGTAGGTTGTGAATAATCATTTGCGGAAATCTATAGTATTTCCTTATGAAGTTTCGTGAATTGCATACGTGAGAATAATTGAAATGTTTGAATGAAGTTCAGTGGCACATTGGGAATCCGAACAAATAGAGGCGACTCCTCTAACGCAGTCTCTTGTAGCATCATCTTTGCCGCATTTGATGCATCTTGGCTTATAATAGCAGTCTTTGGCTGCGTGTTTGCTGGAACGTTTGTAAAAATTTGGATTTTACTTTCTCGTATACGAAGTATACAAAGAGAAAGTATTGTAATCGTCACAAAGTTCGAACTCGAGATTTTGACGAATCTCCACGTTTTAGACCTCCCTGAGTACGGAAAACACAATTTTGGAATTATGTCTGTCTGTGAACACGATAACTCGAAAACTATTAGAGCTACGGGAATGAAATTTGGTATGTGGTCTTTAAACATAATTTGTAGGTTTCTATCAAATTTTGGACAAAATACGTCTACGGGAAGCCTGTCTGTATGTCCGCGGTCATGTGAACACTAAAACTCAAAACCTTGAATAGCTAGATGGAAAAAATTTGACACACAGTTTTATCATCATGAATGTACGTCTGTATCAAATTGTAGACCAAATCCGTCATGGGGTTGATGGTCTGTCTGACTGTATAATCGCATAATTGTAAAAATTATATCTCCTAAACCCTTTGGCATAGATAAATAAAAATTGGTATGGCGGTTGCTAACATTAATTATAGATCTATGCCCAAATTTCGTTTCAATCGGTTAAAAAAAGGCGTTCAAATTGAATAATTAATTTTTTAAATCCAATTCTCCATACGCATGCGTACAGGTAGCAATCTCAGTGCACGCGGAAGGATTACGTCACTTTGTCCTTGAGCCGGCAAGAGCGGAACCTAGCAGTGTGTGATAGATGCGTTTTAATCGGTAAGCATATCTTTGAATTTGATCCTTTACCTAAATATTTTACAATCATTATAATGTACAATGAAAAGCCTTCTGATAGTCATTGGATTCTGGGTTACAGTAGGTTCGAATTTTTTTATCCACAAGGGGGAGGGGAAACAGCACCTTTTTGGGGAAGTATACGAGAAAGTTTAGGGGAGAGCACTCCCGCTGGTTTTATGAACGCTTGTATAATTTTATTTTTAAAAAGCAGAAGTGGGTTATATTGTAGATGGTTTGTGCATGTGGGGATCTTTTCATGTCTACTTGGAAAATAGGTCGAAGTGAATTCTCCACACTGGTTTACATTGGTGTTGTGCATGCGCAATGGTGATTCAGTGGTGTACTTCAATTATCACGCAAATTTAGGTAACAATAACTAACTTTACTAAACGACAATAACAACAGTTTAATTTCCAACCGAGATTGAATCTCGGTTCTTGCCAGTATTATTAGGGCTGGCGTCTCCCTCCCATCCAGAACGTCCTCAATTCCATTAACACCCCCGAGTCCTCAAGTGGGGGTTCAGAGGCCATCTGGTTTTTATTACCAGGGACATTTTTCCCCCTCTTACACGTAAACAAATTCCCTTTTACTTTCTTGGGCTGCACAGCAGCGCCCTCTATTTCACGCTTTTCAACAGCTGGTGACTTCGAGATTTAACTCTTGCAAGTTCTTTTGCGATGAGATCGGATGGGGTATTTATTAATGTACAGGCCTTTCATGAGTCTGACAGCCAGGGTTTCAGACCGTACTTAACCGGTTATTTTTTTAAATCCAAAAACCAGGTCGGAAGATAGTCTCGATTTTAGGTTCGACTGGACTAAAATTTATCAACTTATAGAACTTTGAATTTCATCATCTTAGGCGAATCACCGACAACCGCTTCCTCGAGGCGTCTGTTGGTTGGCTGAAAGAGTCTTTATGAACAGATAAATATTGGCCAATGGATTGATTTCCTGCAGAAACAATACCAATAAAATTTTTTGTCTGTTTTTTGTAGCCAAAAAATATTTATCTTTAGTCGGAAGTTCTGTGGAGTTCGAAAGATTAGTATCTACGCCTGATGTTGTTTCCTATTTGAGGTGTCGACTCACGGATCAACACATTGCTGAAAGAGTTTTATGTGCAGATTAGATGATAAATATTGGCCAATGAATTAATTTCTTGTGAAAACAATGTTAATAAAATTTTGTCTATAATACTTACTTATGGCAATAATTACTCATTTATTATTATTAGATATTGTATTAATTACTTATTTATAATCATTACTTGTTACATTAATTAATTATTGTATTAATACTTACTTATTGTATATTATTATCAAAAAAAAATTCTGCCCACAAACGTCGCTTTTGAAAAAAACAAAACGAAAACCATTTTTTCAAAAACTGGTTAATTTGAGCGGTTTTAACCGCCAGGTTAAACCAGAGGTGAAAAACCGTTTTTTTTTTTTTTTCTTTTTGGCAGTAACCACCTTCCCTAGTTGTTGGTACCTTTTGTTAACTTGGATAGTAGGAGTTAGAGGGGAGTAGGAGCTGGTGTGTGTTTAGCTGCTTTGTGGATAGGTACGAGTTGAAAGGTATTTTCTTGCTGAGGAGCGGTAGTATGATTATTTGCCCAAATCTATGGTGGGTACTGTTTTTCTCCGGGCAAGGGCCGAGTCTAATAAGTTCACCGTGGAGATGGTCCAGCTTGAGTTCATTCTCTCTGATTTCGATAATCAACTGGATGCAGATTGGGTTATTGAAGCTAATTTCTTAGTAGTTATTTATCAGCTCTGGTCGATTGTAAATTAGCTTTCTCAATGTGGGGATTTCTTCTGCTGCAATGTGAGGCAGGTATTTGCTGTTTTTTCTTCCGTAGTTTTTCTTTGTGCTTCGTTGCCAATATCCATTTAGTTTCCTTTTCTTCTGGTGATTGGGAGGGGCGAATTTAGTCTTTTATTCGCTTATTAGTTAGTATTATATTCGCTTATTGTTCCGATGCTGGTGCTGGGCTGTTATTTAGAAAGCCTTGGGTAGGAGTTGAGGTATCAAGTTTTTCACTAGGGGAGCTGCCGTTGGACGTAAAAAATTTGGAGTTGGTGCGACTTGTGATTTTTGAGCCTGTTTCTTCAATGAAACTGGCAACCGATTTTGAGTCTGAGTCGGGAATCGACCTTTGAAAAATGTTCTCTCAGGAATAGTTCCTGATGTGATAATCCGCGAAAGGAATGTTTCTGCTCTGCTTATCAGCGTCTTGTAATGCATCTTTGAGGAAATCGGATCTTCGGTGTTGGTTACGGTAGCTCACCTGGTCTCTATGCTGTTCTCACACTTAGCATTACATTACATTACACCACCTGAATCCCCGTGTTTACAGCTATTTGGCTTCTTTCCGGTTTGGATGGATGGAGGTGAATTTTATTTTTTTTAGACAGGACGAAAACAAATAATAATGAAACCAGCGGGAGTCTTCTCCCCTAAACTTTCTCGTATACTTCCCCAAAAAGGTGACGTTTCCCCTTCCCCCGCGTGGCTAAAAAAATTCGAACCTACTTTCACCCAGAATCCAATGACTATCAGAAGGTTTTCATTACAGTGATTGAAAAATATCTAGGTAAGGAATCAAATTCAAAGAGATGCGTACCGATTTCCCGCTCTTAACGGCTCAAGGACAAATTGACGTAATTCGCTCCATAGCTTTCGAGCGCACAGAAGATTGCTTCCACTACGCATGCGCGTGGAGATGGAGGATTCTTTTCAAAAGTAAATTATACAGACCGACAGACAGTCAACCCTTTGACGGATTTGGCGCAAAATTTTATACGGACCTACATTCATGATGATAAAACCGTGTACCAAATTTTATCCATCTAGCTCTTCAAGTTTTTGAGTTACAGTGTTCACATGACCGCGAACATACAAACAGACAGACTTCCCGTTGACGGATTTTGTCCAAAATTTGATAGAAACCTACAAATTATGTTTAAAGACCGCATACCAAATTTTATCCCCGTAGCTCTAATAGTTTTCGAGTTATCGTGTTCCCAGACGCATAGACAGACATAATTCCGAAATTGTGTTTTTCGGACTCGGGGAGTTCTAAAACGTGGAGATTCGTCAAAATCTCGAGTTCGAATTTTTTGACGATTACAATACTTTCTCTTTGTATATTTCGTATACGAGAAAGTAAAAACAAAACATACACTGGACAGAACAACATAGAAAACAAAACAAAATGAAACAAAAAAAAGGAGTGGAAAAAAAAGAAGATTCATAAGTAGCCGGAAGTGTGTGTCAGACTGGGTGGATGCGTGCTCAATGATTATCCTCTACAATGTGCTTGTTCTCATCACGTATGAAGCGCATTAGGAGTCGAAATCGGGTTCTTGACAAGTTATTCGTGAGAATGTTCTCCAACCACTGTAATTTAAGTGACACTGTAGGAGTTTGGGAATGCCAGGAGAGGGTAAACCGACATTTTGTGGCATAATGCATTGGATCTCCTTTTTCTGCCCGCGAACTAAAAAATGTAAAAAAATTTAAAATTCATGTCAAAAAAGGACAAATTCGAAAAATTAATTAGAGTACTTATTTCCTCGCTTTTTATCATTAGGAAATTGCTATCTTTTATGAAAACGAATTCTACTAGATTACAATATGTACAATACTCTATTACGAAACCAACATTTAAGTGAAAAAAATTCCCAACATCTTCATAAACGGATTTGCAAAGAAGACATTCTGTTCTTACCCATGCAGAAATATATGGTCAAACAATGTACAGTAAAGAGGCGTTTATTCGTTTCTCATTTGTACGTCGATTACATTTATACGTCGTTTCATCACATTCCCGATGCATTCGTATGCATTGTAGTTCATTTCGATTATACGTCTTTTCATTTATTCGTCGTTTTTCGTCAGTCCCTTGAAAGACGTATAAACGGTGCTTTACTCTATATCGACTACGAGTTAACAGAAATGTTCTATAGTATTTTTCAGCTTGATTATAAATAAAAAAAAAGTTATGCTATTCTCATAATAAAACACTAATAGTAAAAAATCCATTACATGAATAACATTAACATTAACATGAATAACATTTTCATAGCCGCAGTGAATTCAATAGCAACAACACAGCCTCTATGACCATTTTTTCTTCTTGACTAGTAGAGCATAATTCTGAATCTGTCCTCTAGAAAAGAGAATTAATAAACCCAGAATCAAGGTATCCGGTTTTACCTCGTTATCACCTAGGGAAATAAAATTTTTGAATAAAGAAACTCACGTTGGGTTAATCCGAAAACAAAACAAATTGTATTTTTACGAGTCTCGCTTCCAAAATGTTAATTGTCGCATTATTTTCCCCTTGCTTTTAACAAATATTTTAAAATAATATTTTTTATGATTTGCAACACTACTTTTCATTATTATAAAAATCAAACTAATTTCATTGTGTCATCAAATCGCTTAATCATGTAAACCTTTTTCTATCCTTAAAGCTGTGGTTGACAAAATTTGCTTTCTTTGATACATGAACTCCAACGTAAAATTTCACTTACACAGTTTTAATATTACATACTTTTTTAAATGTTCCTCAACTAAAACCTCATCCAGTGAAGTGGTTTTTACTTTAATTGATAAGTTTTGTGAAGTGAAATATTTTGTTGCACCAACTTCAAACTGATTCTTTTTATGTAATTGGAAAAAATTATTTTAGTTTTACTTTCTAATTACCGATTAATGCTACCTTTTAATTTCGCTATTATTATGCTTCCGGTTCTTTTCTTTCAACCATTCTAAACGGTCGCAGTGGCCTAGCGGTAAGGTCGCAGTTTCGGGGCCGGAGGACTCCAGGCTCGAAACCCGATTCTCCAGAAGATCTGCCGTGTATGGCGCCCATTGCACGCCACGCAGTGGCCAAATGTCCTCCCGCTAGTGTGGTGTGGAAGCTTGGAGAGGGTACCAGCTCAATTTGTTCAAAATGGCAAGGTCCGTCCCAATAGCCCTCGTGTTTCTTCAGAACTGGACGCTAACGTAACTAAACTAAACTTCAGACATTCTAATTATGATGAAATTATAATTTGCCCATGTGAAACATTTAGTCAAAAACACTTAATATTGCAATTATTTCGAATTTATATTTTTGAGTCTTATCAAACAATAAAAGTGAAATTTTAAATAGTGATGCATTTCGAATTTATAACTTAACGAAGTTGAATAACATTTGCAGTAAAGGAAGTATTTATTAATTTTAAATTCTAAGTTTCATGTCAATTTTCTCAGCCATTATAATTTGGGTCTCCTTCGTTTTAGATATTTAGATTAAGAAAACATGAAAATTTGGCTATGCGTCGACATTTAGTTCAAAGCACTTAATATTAAAAAACACTCAATATAAAAAATATTCAAAAGAAGAGCAAAGTTAGAAAAAAATTAATCGTTTTAGCGTTAATTTCAGTTTGCATGAAATTTATATTTTTAAATCTAATCTTACAATATCTTATCAAACGGCGACGATCATTTCAAATACATATGCGCTCCGAATTAGTAACTTAACCAACTTAAATATCAATTGCAAAAACGAAAACACTTACTTTCGTTTTGCTTTCTAATTATAGATCTTAAGTTTCATTTTAATTTCACAATCATTATAATTCAGGCCTCTTTGGTGCTAGACATTTTGATTAAGGAAAATTTCACCGTGCGTAGATATTTAGTTCAAAAGTTTTAATATTAGAATGTTCTATCTCAAAAGCACGCACAGAAACGGACTCAAACCGCGATCGGCTAGTGTGAAAGCTCCCACTCATTTCTTCGGTTTAACACCAAGAGGCGGCCTAATGCATTTTTGCCGTAACGGTTAAACCGTATAATGTGTAACTCGTACCAACTAGAAATCGAATCTCTTTGAATTCTTCTATAAGCAGACAGATTTTGGCCCCCCGCCAGCTGAACCCTGACTGTTCGCGGCGAATAAAAAAACCCGTCTACTTCTGCGAGCATCTGTTCACAAACTGTTCTATTCGGCTTCTGCTCGCACAAGTGTATAGGTTGTCAGGTTTTTCAACTTTTTTTTCGGAGCGAAATGTAATACACAGCAAAAGTGGCCAATCCACATGGACATTCGAACCCGAGGCATCCCCCCAGACATTCTCCACGTTTTAGACCTCCCTGAGTCCGAAAAACACAATTTTGGAATTATGTCTGTCTGTGAACACGATAACTCGAAAACTGTTAGAGCTACGGGGATGGATTTGGTATGTGATTACACATCATTTGTAGGTTTCTATCGAACTTTGGACAAAATCCGTCTACGGGAAGTCTGTCTATCTGTCTGTCCGCGGTCATGCGAACACTATACCTCAAAAACTTGAATAGCTAGATGGATAAAATTTGGAACACAGTTTTATCATCATGAATGTAGGTCCGTATCAAATTTTGGACCAAATACGTAGAAGGGTTGATGGTCTGTCGGACTGCATAATCGCATACTTGTAAAGACTGTATCTCCTAAACCCTTTGGCTTAGATAAATAAAAATTGGTATGACGGTTGCTAACATTAATTATAGATCTGTGCCCAAATTTCGTTTCAATAGGTTAAAAAAACAAATTGCATAATTAATTTTTCTAATTCGATTCTCCATACGCATGCGTACTGGTAGCAATCTCTGTGCACGCGGAAGGATTACGCCACTTTGCCCTTGAGCCGGCAAGAGTGGAAGTGTAAGAAAGATTCGTTTTATCTCCTGTTTTGTTTTCGCTCGCATCAGCGGATCTTGCTAGAGTGTGATAGAAGATAAATATTGCTAAGTTTAATACATACACATCTCTTTGAATATGATTCTTCACCTAAATATTTTACAATCACTATTAATCTACAATGAAAAACCTCCTGATAGTCATTGCATTCTGGGTTACAGTAGGTTCGAATTTTTTATCCACGCAGGGGGAGGGGAAATGACAAATTTTTTAGAAGTGTACGTGAAAGTTTAGGGGAGGCCACTCCCACTGGTTTCAAATCAAATAATAGCTTCTGTGAGAAGTATTGTCTCGAAATTTCGAATAAAAACACCAAAATGGTCACCAATTTTAGTTAGATTAAAACGGTTATAATTTTGCGTTAGCAGATATCACCTGTGATGAAATCTTATGTTCAAACATCAAAATGCTAGTTAAATGCCCTTGGGGAGGGCAGAGATGCCTCCTCTGGGGCTAGAAATGGTTCGCAGATTCAGTACAATAAGCAGATTTGTAGGCTTTCGATCTACGTCTTTTCATTCGCCCCCCCCCCCCCTAGCAGCTGGCAGGAGGAGACGAGACGGACCGTTGTCCGAGGGCAACGGACGGACACGTGTCAATTTGCGCGCCGGATGTAGATGTACTCCTGCTTTTTTCCCTCCTAATTTCAGTAGAACACCTGATCCTCGCTATGCATGTATGTAACACCTCGCTCGTTATGCGTAATATCTTTAACTTGCTCATTGCTATTTTATTTCGCAACATTTGACTCTATTTCTGACAGTGTGTTCTGGATTAACACAGCTTTTCACTGAATCAACAAAATGTCGCTTTCGAAGTTTGTTCTTCGTGCTAAACCAATGTCCGACTTTTAATGAAATGAAAACCCCAAGGATTTTGACGAAGTTATGCTCCCAACAAAGAAAGATGTTCTTCTTTGCTATCTAGAAGTTCGGCGACAAATTGGTTTAGAATTCGAAAGTAACAAGGAGCCAGGTTTTTCTACAGTAGCCCGACAAGTTGCAATCAAGCTTAATATTATTTGGGATAAAGCATCTATCCCAACAGTAATACATAACAGAGTAATTCAACTAATTACAGTTACAATTAATAAAATTTAACAAAAGATATTAAAAATTAATTAAACTGTTTTGTATTAGAGGCCACAGGGGGTATAATTTTGACTATGTAAGTCTTACCCTTGACAGAAAATTCATCCATATAAGAACTACGGTGGCGAGTGGTCTTTGAAAAAGTTCGCCATTCGAGTTCTCTTCCATTTCTTCTTTTTTAATTGTAGTGTCTTTTATTTTCTAATTGTTTTCTTTTATGTGTTTTAATTATTTCAATTATTAGAAAATTTTTGTTGTTTAATTCTATAGTAATTTGTTGGTTAATTGTAGTAAAATTTAGTTGATGAAATCACTGGATCCTGCTGCGTTGTGCGCGCAAAAAGGTGTATTGTTATCGCTGTTGTTTACTTCTTCTGTATATATATTTCTTTTTTTTTGTTTTGTTTTCTATTATCAACTAATTACACGCTGTCATGATGATTACATAAGCATAAAGAAAACTTTAAACTGTAAAACAAAAGTTCAAAAAACAGTGGATGATAAGTTGACATCTTTTATAGAGCAGACGTCAAAACTTTTTGACATAGCCTTCTGTAAATGCGCTGACTTTTCTGGATGTACTTGTACCAAGGACAAAAAGGTTCCTGTTCTCTAGCGTCAATTTCTTCTTGATCAGAGAGGTCCAAGAATTGGTCTCATCGGATCAGTTGATTCACCTGTTACAAAAGGAATGATTAAAAGGGCTAGGCTGTCATGTGAGAGGCTCAGACCCGAGATTTCCCTCTCTGAGTCATCTTATTCAAATGCAGTCTCACATTCATTATCAAATGACAGCCAAGACTTTGGTGACGGTGACGACGTGGAAGGTATTGAGAACAAAGATGAGGACAATTTTGTTGAGGATGATATGTTCACGAAGCCCAGAGGAAAAACATCTAATAAGCAAAAACTAGACTTGACTGAAACTGTCATTACTGCTCAGAGATACAATGTAAGCGAGCTTTAAAAGCTGGAATTATATCTTCTGGGCAATCCAGTGACATAA
>BGPR01026955.1:0-21120 GCA_013235015.1 Araneus ventricosus
CTCTTCAATGCGTTTAGGTCAGATAAGAGATGAAAATATACAACTCCCACATATAAACGTGTGAAAAAATATTCTTCCTTTATATGATTCAACTTTATTGAAATCACATGTCTATCAAAAAGTGTATCTGTTATATTTAAAGCTATTTCAGCCTCTCTTTATGTGTTTTCAGCATCGGTCTGGAGGAAGGAATGAGGTGACATGCATGTGTCGTGTCGGGTTGTGGTGGTATTAAGCTTTATCCCTTTTATAACTTTTCTAATTTATATTAAAATTAGAAAAGTAAGTTAGAAAAGATAAAGTTTGGAAGGTTGTGACCTCACGTTACATAGGATGTTACATGACCACGAAGCTAACAGGAAATATGCTATACTTCCAGCGCTGCACTGGTGAATCACGAACTAGTTCGTGTCTCTACGCGTCTTAGGTTTGCTTTCCATTAGAATTTGCCAACAACTAGATTTTTTTTCACTTCGTGTGCTCCAAAATTTTCGCACTCAAAACAAAAATGGAAAGTTCTGTAGATCGTTCCTCATTTTTTTTATTACATTGTTTATAATAATTGTAAGTTATCACGTAATATATTACGGATTTCTATTGAAGAAAGTCGGTCGAACTTTCTTGTGTAATAAAATACCGTCAGATTTGAATCGCTAATAACTACGACACTAATAATGCGAAAAGAATGGTTGACCCCACAACGGATAGATCATATCTGTTAGAGTTTGCCACATAGTATTTATTTTGCCTGTGACGTCATCGTACCAGTGTAGGCGGATACGCGTGATTGTAATGAATTAGCTTTATGTAAGGTTATAAATAAGTACATCGTGGAAACTTGTCCTGCTAGAATGTTAATTCTGGTATCATTTTAAAGAGTTTGAGGAGTATTACTGGGACCCAAAGTGGGACAATAAAAATATTTATCAAAATATAAGTAAAAATCGTTATTAATTTGAAAATTTTAAACTCCGCATGTTTTCTGATCATAAGGTGCAGAGTTTTCTTTCGAATTGCACGAAACGTACAGAATACTTGAAAACACGCAAAAGAAACATTGCATTAAAATTTAAATTAAAAAACTTAAATATTACGGAAAATATGAGCATTTGTATTAAATAATGTTTTACTGCGCATACGGGAAATGTAGTTCTATATACTGTCAAAAGATGGCGCTATCAAAAGCTACTTTAAATAGAACTTAATAAAGGCTCAGTTCGTTAACGCGCCATAGAGTTTTCGTGAAAACGTCGGGATGGAAACATAAAACAAATATTTCGCATTAATATATAATTTAATCATCAATCTCTTTAATACAATATTTACACAGAGTAGTATAATGGTTACATAATAAATATATCACAAGTTTATCGCATGTTGCAAGAATCTGTGGTACCTTGTGATTATACTGCTCTGTGTAGATATTATATTAAAGATACAGACAATTAAATTTCATATTAATGCGAAACACTTGTTTTATGTTTTTATCTTAATTTATTTAACTCTCTGAGCGTTTCACACGTATTTCTAGGTCGACCTTGGACTATCCCATAAGCGGATAACACGCATTTCAACGTGTGGTCAGAGATACGCCGAAAGCGGTCAGCCCGGAAATATACGTCTCTTGTGAACTGTCTCTAAAGCGCGATGAACGTATTTTTCCGAATTTCTTCCCCCTTCCGTGGTTTGACATTTTGATTGATTAGCTGGGTATGGTAGCGGTCGACACAATGAGTGCTGATAAGAATGTACTTACTGCAAATTAGAGATACCACAGGATCCAAGACCCCACACCCCTTTAGCTTGGGGCATTTTAATGCTATCTGCATTGAGGTTTTCTTTCAGAAAGAAGGTCAGTTTTGGATTTTTTTTCTAGTTGTGTGTGTCCGAATTTGGATTCTGTATAAGTCCGGTTTAATATTTGTCAGCCTGGATTGAAATTGTATTATGTTTCAAGTGTTTTCCCTGTAATACACTTATGTTATATAAGATTTTATTTCAATGCATCAATGTTTTAATCGAATTGTTAAGTAAAATAGATTTTGTTGCCCAATCTCTTTCAATACCCCATTCAAGCATAGAAAAATTT
This sequence comes from Araneus ventricosus, assembly GCA_013235015.1. NCBI lineage: Eukaryota > Metazoa > Arthropoda > Arachnida > Araneae > Araneidae > Araneus > Araneus ventricosus. The sequence goes on from BGPR01026955.1 coordinate 2,090, forward strand.
GAGAAGCCTGGGGTGATAAGAAAAGAGGGGGGTTGTTTATTTCGTTATATAACATTGAATTGAAAAAAAAATAACTAAGGTTTAGGTGTGATTTTTTAAAACTATAGCAGTTTTTTTTCTAGATGAGTTTTCTATATTACACTACTTAGAATTTCTTTTAAATTCATCAAAATGAAATAAATTCCGAAAAAAAAACAATTATTTTTTCAAATAATTATTATTCAATTTATTTTTTGCTCACTTTGAACAAACATTGAAACAAATGTTATAGAAAAGGGATGAAAATTTTATTTTTTATGTTTTAAAATATTGTATTTTTGTTAGAGAAAATTTTGGTTTACATGGAAACGTAAAGAATAATATCAACTAAATTTAACGTTTCAGTGATCTTAACAGACTTTTAGTTATCTTATTAAGAGTCTGATAACATCTGCAGTTTAAGTTTATTTCAATAGTCAGTTAAAATGTTTATTTCTTTTTTAAAATGTAAGAACACAAAACCATTTCTAAGAAAATATGAATGCTTACTTCAATGATACTGTATTTATGCACTAGTTCCTTGAACGTTATAGTTTTGCTGATATGCATTCTTCATTAAGTGATCAAATCTAAATGCCTGAATTACATTGCTTTTGGTAGCTCTTATGCCAATTGCGAGCTGAATTTTAATAGATGCTATGAGACAAGAATCCACTAATATGTGTTACAAACCTATGATGCATCCCGACACGTTATTAACGAGTTTGAAGACAGTACTTCTAATAATAATAGTAGTCTCAGGCATTGAATTATTTCCAAACTCCACCGTCACATGCTAGACAGTGTGTTTTATCACAATATCTTGTGTGTGTGCTGTGATTTGTAAAGTATAATTTTTTTAAATAAAATTCTGATTTATATACAGGTTTTTATTTTCATTCTGAACTTTAATGGATAATAATGAGACTCTTATTTATTTTCCAAGCTGTATGATATATTTGAATTAGATCTATAATTTTATTTTTTAAGAAAAACAGTAAAGTGTAAGTTTTATGTTAGTTAAATTTCCTTTATATTTGGTATGAAAAGGCCCAAAATTGTTTTTGAATATCACACCGATAACGTCCAAGACATTTATAAATTGTGAAAAGGCACCTGATTAATTTCGAATAGGTGTTAAATTTTTCTCCTTATTCTTTGATTTTGCGAAGTTTGCAAAAAATTGTCTGTAGAAAAAAAAAATTCAATAATATTTTACTTCGTAGCTAGCGCATTTTCGTAAAATTGATAGGAAAAAAAAGTTTGATCGTTTTTACATTCTAGTAAACGAAGTATACAAAGAGAAAGAATTATAATCGTTGATCGTAAATTTTTCAACACGAGATTTTGACGAATCTCCAGTTTTTAGACCTCCCCGAGTCCGAACAACACAATTTTGGAATTATGTTTGTGAACACAATAACTCAACAACGGTTAGAGTTAGAAAGAAGGAATCTTTTATATGGACTTAATACAAAATTAGTATATTTCAATCAATTTTTGGATAAAGTCCGTCCAAGGAAAATTTGTATGTTAGGGTTCATATCAACACGATAATTTCAGAACTTAAACAGCTAGATAGATAAAATTTGGTACACAGTTTTAAAAATTAGGAATGTAGGTCCGTATTAAATTTTGGACGAAATCCCTCGACTGTTGTTGTCTGTCTGTTGGTTTCTGTAATCGCATGCTTGTGAACACGATAATTCCTAAACGCAACGACTTAGATAAATGAAATTTGGTATGTGGTCTTTTAACCCTAATTGTCCAATTTTCCTTTCAATCCGGTAAAAAAAAAATTTAATGCTCCTGAAACTCAATATGGCATTACATTTCGATAAAAAAAAACTATAAATAAAGAATTAAAGGGGCCGTTCAAATATTACGTAAGCATTTTTTTGGTATTTTTTGACCCCCCCCCCTTGTCAGCAAAAATAAGCAAATCGCAAACCCCCCTCTTATAATTACGTAAGCAAACTGCACCTCCCCGTTCTTTTTTCTTACAAAACGTATAACAATGATAATCTAATTTTAAAAATTTTAGGATTTAATTCAAATAAAACCAGCGGGAGTGACCTCCCCTAAACCTTCTCGTATACTTCTCAAACATTTGCCATTTCCCTTCCCCCTGCGTGGATAAAAAAATCGAACCTACTGTAACCCAGAATTCAATGACTATCAGAAGGTTTTTCATTGTAGATTATAGTGATAGTAAAATATTTAGGTGAAAAATCATATTGAAAGAGATGCGTATGTATTAAAAGTTAGCAATGTTTATTTTCTATCAAACTGTAGCCAATGCACAAGCTCCGTGTGCAGAGGAGAAAACAGGAGAAGACCTCGTTCGTTAGCTTGCGCATGCGCAGAGATTGCTTCCAGTACGCAAGTAAAATAGGGGAAAAGTGATGTAATCCTTCCGCGTGCACAGAGATTGCTACCAGTACGCATGCGTATGGAGAATCGGATTAGAAAAATTAATTATGCAATTTGAACGCCTTTTTCGTTACCGATTCAAATGAAATTTAGGCACAGACCTATAATTAATATTAGCAAACGTCATACCAATTTTTATTTATCTAAACCAAAGGGTTTAGGAGATGTAATTTTTACAAGTACGCGATTATACAGACCGACAGACAGTCAACCCTTTGACGGATTTGGCCCAAAATTTTATACGGACCTACATTCATGATGATAAAACTGTGTACCAAATTTTATTCATCTAGCTATTCAAGTTTTTCAGTTATAGTGTTCACATGACCACGGACAGACAGACTTCCCGTGGACGGATTTTGTCCAAAATTTGACAGAAACCTAAAACTTATGTTTAAAGAGCACATACTAAATTTCATCCCTGTAGCTCTAATAGTTTTCGAGTTATCGTGTTCACAGACACACAGACAGACATAATTCCAAAATTGTGTTTTTCGGACTCAGGGAGGTCTAAAACATGGAGATTCGTCAAAATCTCGAGTTCGAATTTTTTGACGATTACAATTTTCTCTTTGTATACTTCGTGTACGAGAAAGTAAATCAAATTTAATTTAATTTTAAATTAAATTTAATTTCAAATTTAATTTTTTTAAATTAAATTATTTGTGCAAGTTACAAGAGATTTTCGGAAATAAAGTGATTTTAATATCTTACGTAAGCATCACTCATACTCCCCTTCCTCCCTTGTCAGCAAAAATAAGCAAATCGCATATCCCCTCCCCCCCTTGGGTGCTTACGTAATATTTGAACGTCCCTAAATTTAATTTTGAAAAATTTGCGACTGGATGCTCTAGTACCTGGACAATAGTATCAAAGTTTCAAATTTCAGGTGAATTAAATTTCCGTTTATTATAATAGAAGATAATCTCTTGCGTACTAAATAAAGGTATATGAATAAGCTATTTCTTCCAATATTTAGCGCATTAGTTTTCAAAATGTAACCTTTAGTTTGGGAATTATTAACTCGTTCTCTTAAAACGCATATGTAACGAGTTTCATTACAAAAGGCTTGTAGCATATTATTTTATTTAAAACATTATTCAGGGTTTAGAAGGTTATTTATAATCCTTCAAATATATTGATTATCGTTGGCTATTTTGGAATTTAGTTATTATGTGACTATCTATATAATAAGTGTTTATGTGCATACAAAACGGATTAATCCAGTTAAGTGCTGTTTATATTTGTGATCGGCTCTAAATTTTCTACCTTTTACCGAATACTAAATCAAGAAACAATATGAAAAGTTTTATAGTGCCAATAGAGATTAGTAAAATATATATATATAAATGACTTTGTTGTTGATCTTTAAAATTAGGGAAATTATTTTTACATTCGTAGACTAATATACTGACGTGTAGACTGAAAATAAATTGAAGTCAAGAATATAAAAAAGACAACTAATAATATGAAGTACAGCCAATATCTAAAATACAACTATTAATAAACAACAAATAAATTGAAGTCACAGACATCTAAAGAATATCAGCTTTCATGCAACTTCAATGATGTTCATATTTTTAGAAACTCACAACACAAAAAATAAGTAATATAGCGTTCATTTTTTTGGCCCAACGGTCTGGCATTTGTCTGGTGTAACGGCGTTTATTTTTGTTATCTGGTGTTATGGACACGGGCAATATGCAGAATGAGGGCATCTTGAAGACATTCAGTCACGCCACAGATGGGATCTTCCGAAAGCAATTATCCCAGGGCCAGATAAATACCCCAGAATTCCACTGGCACTGTAGTTTGAATAGGTTCCAAGCTGAATAGAACAGATTCTTGCGGTTATCCCCTCCATGGGGGGTGCTAATCGTTCCTAGTTCAGAGGGGGGGAAGAGACTCGATCTGCAGCGCTTTCGGAACATTTTCTGTTGGGAGGAAGGCACACTTTTAAAACAGATAAAGGTTCTTCAATCGCTCGCTTTTGGAATCGCTTTACAAAGAAGACCGAACCACTCAGAGGGTTAATCCAACTTTCTGAGAGCAATTTGTTTAAATATTTTTTTTGTACAATTTTCTACGTGAATGAAAAAAATAAACCACAAATAAGCTAAATTGATTACTTTGGAGGGTTTCTTTTCTTCCTCTGATCGGTTTTTATACCAAAGCCTGGAACATAATAGCCCCATAACCAAAACGTTATCTATTAAGAGCTTCTTTTTATTATGGATTGTCATGTGATGTATGTTGCGAGTACAGACATGGATCCGGATATGCCTTGTAAGCGAAGTTTGTTGAATCAATGACTTCTCACATACATGACATGTGACGGATTTCTCCTCTGTATGCGTTCGACGACGCCTCAGTAGATTATATTTTTGAGAGAAACCTCTTTTACACACATCACAAAGAAAGTTTTGTTTGTGTATGTCATATCTTTGAGACTTGGGAGTTGATTCTGGTACCCCCAGTTGGGTTGGGTTCCGTTGTTAACGTGCGGAACCTAACCCAACTCCCAACCTAACCGGGGGTACCAGAATAGACCCCTTGGAGTGGATTCCTGATGGCACAGCGACGGAAACTATATTCTGCATCAAAAAAAGAAACGGTTAGTTTTTTATTTCTGACGATTTGACCTCTCGCATAATCCCTAATTTTAGTTACTTTTGCAGATGAAATTTGCAATTCTCTAAAATTTTTAGCCTTCTGCGATTGCATAATATTTCTACCACTTTCTATTGTTCAGGGTGTAAAATCAGAAGCTGTTGCAAAATTTGTCGTTTGTGGAAGAATTATTAAATCTAATCGGCTTTCTTTCTCACCTTGAGTAGAATCCGACGAGCTGTCATTTGTATTAAGTATAACTAGATCCCTGGTTTCGTCAGGATTGAAGATATGTTTGAGGAAGAACCCAGCGCTGTAATATCGGTACAACTGTCCTTAACTGAACGTTCTCCTTCGTTTTCATTTCGCAGCTGAATGATTTCTCCAAATTCTTCACAATTAATCTGCGAAAAGTTACATTAGAGTATTCAAAATTAACAGTTGAGTATTCCAAGGGATTGCAATCTGGTTTCATAGTCTTTTGTACTAAATTTTCAGATCCCTCGAGGTTTGTTGTGAAGCATCCGTCGTCGTCCTCTTCCTCCAAAAAGCAATAATACTCTTTCTTAGGAGGTGAAAATCTTCCACAAAAGCGACACTTTTTACGATCCATAAGCAAGAAAACTTGAGGATCATCAAAATTTTTTAAACAACTACTTATAAACAGTGAAAAGAAGCCAAACTCTATGTTCCCTTCAGTAGTGGAATATGGCCATGCATTATCACGTGTAAACATTTGTAATTCCTTATGCTACCTGCAAAGCAGAATAACATTGTTTTTTTAATACTATAGCCCCAGAGGCATCTATGTATAGCTTTCGTTTGGAAGAGACCTGCAGATAGCATTTTCAGAGATTCACGATTCGTAACGAATATTTCTTCTTCAACACGTTAATCACCAAATGAATCGAATACGACTCTTACCTACTATCTAATCTGACGATCCATCCTCTACTGCAGTTAGGAGATAGCAGAGAAGGAGTTATCTAATTAGATAAAGGGTTCGAATCTTAGACATGAGCCGTGGAGACTAACGTGCAAAATTTTCAGAAAAATTCTTAAGTATCATAATGATATACAAAGATTACTTCGCCCTGGCATAGGTCGTGCAGGAAAAATGTGATACATTTTACTCCAGACTGAACAATGCTTATTTTACAATTTTTTAGAGACGGGTAACAACAGTTTAACTGAGCGATGACAATAAGTCTAATTCTTAGATAAACAGTTCGTGAAGAATTCCTCGCAATGAGACACGAATATCTTCATTATTTATCAAGTCTCTTAAACTTATTGCTTGCCGCCAACTATTAGTTTTTCTGTATGAGGTTCAAATTTTACACTCTTTATTTACGTGAAACACAGATACCGTTTCTTGGCCACAAGAACTTAGCAAATTTTTTCGAAAAATTTAGTCTCATGTTCTCTAAAAACTCCCTGAGCCGTTAAAATTAAGTTTCATAATTATAAGATATTTGGAATGAACTTCAATAAGTTATGTGACTTCCAAAGAGAATCGGAATGCCCTATCAAGGCCCGAACATTTCTGCAATAATATTTTTTTGCTTTTCCCTCTGTTCATCGGCAACATTTGAACGTAACCCATTCTGAGCATAACAACGGCTCATCCACTCAAACCACCAAATCTATTGAATAAAAATGAATTAATAATTAACTTGAACGAGGGAATCTTTTGTGTTGAAGTTACAACTACGATGCGTTCGTTCCCGTGAAGATCTTGAGTTCACAATTTAAACCGGAATCTAGTGCTGGGACATTGAGGTCCCAATAGCTATTAGTTTTGTATCATTCAATGAAGGACACGTAAACTTTAATTTAAAATATGTATTCATCACTATATACAATTAATAACAGTAACAGGATTAAACATGAATTAAAACTGAAGTTAGCGGTAAAGATTTGAACATCTAGTAAGAATGTTAGGTCACCAACAGCAATAAAAATGATGGCCAAGTCAGTGCGAGCAACAAATGATTACAAGTGTACCAATTATACTGCGAACTTAAATACCACAGAAACATGAGCAAGTAGCGAGGCCTAGTGGAAACGTCAAATTAAGTATGCAGATAAACAGTAAAATACTTTAATACCAACACATTGATCAAGGCAATAGGATGCGGAACACTGTACAAGATCATCCAGGAAATGAGTATCTCTGCCGCTGTTACTATGTAGTTGCTTAACTTTTTAAATTATTATGCCTGTTATGAAATTAGTTTCAAGAACAATTATAACGTATAACTGAAAAGAATATGCCCCAATCAAATAGAATTTATTATATTAAAAAATTAACTTATAAAGTTTTCCTTAATCTTTCAAATCGAAAAAAAATGTTTCTTGCTCTGTTCACATAACTGTCCTACTACTATTACTACACCACATCACATTCCTGTTCCCGTTCCCAGAGCGTTGCTTTCCATAGCTGTCCTGAAACAACTTTTGTCATCGCTGTTGTTGTATCATTAAACCATATTTTGAAAAATCTAAGAGGTAATAAGTTAAAAACTAGAATTGTGTCCCCGTTATGTTGTTTAATTAAGAACAGCCCATGAAGATTTTTAAAAAATTCAAAAATTGCTTTACAAGATTGTTTAACAAAGTTTATTTTTTTATGGACATTCAGGAAATGCTTGTTGAGATTACAGCTATCCCTGAATGCTTTTTCTCATATTGGGCAACTATAAGGTATCTCTCTCGTATGAGTCCAGATATTTTTGTACAGGTGCAATTTGTGTAGTGCATTTTTCTTGCACATACAGCAAGAACAGAGCCTATTTCCGGTTTGAGTCCGAAATTAGTGGCCAACATTGCGACGAACTCCATTTAAAATTTTACAATCACATTAAAATTTGTATAATATAAAATTCATCCATATAATTTGCATGAGAAGAGAATTTTCGTGTGGCATATATAGCACTCAAATATATCTTATTCTCTTCCCTTAACAAAGAATTAATACAATGACAATAATTAGAAAATTTTTTGAAATCTTTATTTATCTTAAGAATAAAAATATTGAACAACAAATGCAGATATAAATATGCACTTCAATTTGAAAATTCCTATTTTCCTTTACTAATCAATTTCTAAAATTAAATATTTTCCATATCAAACAATAATCTTAGTAAAATCTACATCTAAAATCGTTAAAAGGTAATAAAATAATCGTTTCCCTTTAAATTATTAAACTGAAAACGTCTAAATGGATATTTCATTTTAAAACTTATCTGTAAGTTTCTCCAATAAAAGTTACTACTTATTATGCACATTCTTATAATATGCAATACGATTAATGATAAAGTCAAGATTTATCAACAATATTTAATTAAAATAAACACCAAAACGTACGCACAAAAAATACACTTTAGTTGAAACATTCCAATATATGTTCATTATTTTCACTAAAATTGAATTTTTATCATATCAAACAATAAACTTCAGCATCAGTTTCTTAACTGAGGTGACTGTTTTCGATCGTATGACGCTGGTAAATAAAAACATAGAAAAAGGAAGTAGTTTGTAAAAATATCATTTTGGTGCACTTTTATATCAATTACACCAAAATCTGTCAAAATTACGATTTATACTTATTACAATACAGCATTTGTTATCTACTTTAAATATTTTAAAAAGATTTAAATATTGCGTGACAAGTAGAAATGGTATTAATTATGAGTAAATAATTCATTTTAATATGATACATACCTCTGAATCTATTGTTTCATTCGCTTTTACAAACAAACAATTATTAATTGACAGTTAACGAATCGTGAACGATTCGAGTATCATAAAACAATCGAGATCTATGAATGATATTAAAATGCAATAAACACCAAGAAATACACACACTCAAAAGAAAACTTTAGTTGGAATATTCCAATGTGTCCGTACATTGTACAATCAAATGAAAGTTTATCATATCTTATAATAACCTTAATAAATCAATACTTTAAAATAGCTAAGAGGTAATTAGATAAAAAATAGATTTGCGTGCCCCTTAAATTATTTTAGAACAGCTAATGGAGATACCACTGTTAAAACTTAAAGTTACTTTAAAAGTTTGATGAATAAAATTCACTTTTTATTATGCACATTCTTGTAATGTTTTTCACGATTACTGCTGTCCGAGAATGCTTTTTTACATATTGGACATTCATATGGCTTCTCCCCTGTATGAGTTCGATAGTGAACAACAAGATGAGCTTCCCGACTGAATCTTTTCCCACACTTTGGGCAAAAGATATTTCCATATTCATTGCGCCACTGAGCCTCAGAATTCATGCGTAAATGACCTGCAATAGGATCAGCATCGCTCATAGAAGCGAGGGATACTGCATTCTCGGGAAGAATATTGGATATGTTCTTAACACCTTTAGAAGCTACTTCAGATGTACGTTGGTGCGGTGCCCCTTCATCGTCATTCTCAAGCATTTGTTCACGTACGATGCTAATTTTTTCACAAAATCCTGTAGATACAGGAATGTTTTTAGAGCTCAAATTTCCTTTATAATTGCAAGTATTTGATTTCGGTATGGAGGTGTTACTATTAAAATGTGCATCACGGTAGATGTCATCTCCAGACAATTTAATCACATCTTGCCTTGTTTCTGTAAATCTTGGTGGGAGAGCAAAATCAGTTGGAAAATTCGGAGCTGCAGAATCCTTTTTCGAATGAAACTGGGATTTCTGGGGAACGTATTCGACGGATTTCGAGAAACAAATTTCACCCTCAGTGAAAGAATGCCAGATGCCTTCCTCATGCAAGTTTTCACACATTTCATTAGTTGTTGCTTGGAAAGAAGTGGAATCTGTCGTTTTTCCTTTGTTCCTTTCCCACAAAACTGGGCGTCTTGATTTTCTTTTCGAAGCCCCTCGAATGTTACCTTGACATCTGTAGGCAGGTTCAAAATTTTCTGACAAATTCAACAAACAGGTTGTTTGGTTTTCTGTTGAATTTACAACGCGCGAATGAACATTAAATAAGTTACCCGAAATTAAAGTATTGGGCGGATTTCCTTGTTCTGTGTCGGAGACCATGCTGGAAAAGGAATTAGATCGTCCTCTTGTCTTTGATGCATCTCTTAAAGAGAATTGTCTCTGACTTTCAGAGAGGCCCGTATTAAATTGATCAGCATTTTCAGCATTATTTTGTTGCTCTTCTGTAAATATGACCACAGAATTGTCTTTCGAATTTGCCGTAAGTTCACCATGTTTTGTATCCATTTTGTTTGATTCACCTTGCTCTGGTAATGAATATACGTTGTCATCGTTTTCATAATCGAAACATGGATGCTTCTCACCGTAATTGACTATCGTGTAGCACAACTGACACAGGTATCGACCCATTTGTTTTCTCTTAGTAAAATTTCCAACTTGTCAAAAGCTTATAATAAATTAATAGTAACGAGGAGCAATCGAAGTCCGTGTCTTTCCTGCAGTGTAATGGTATACAAGTTATTGCTCACCAAGCTTAAAATTCGTAGTACTTGCTACGATTAAAGTAGATTTAATCGGTGAATTCATTTTTGAATTCATCGTTGTATAAACAACGTGCTAGAGCTTTCTCTCCTAGAATTTAGTGCAGGAATCTTCTGATCGGCTTCTACTAAAAACTTCTAGGATTACAAATTTGTTTTATCTTGATTCCTGTGATTTTTTTCCAATTATTAAAATTGGCAAATAAGTAGAGTGAGTTCAAAACAAATATCCGTCTGAAAATACTGGAATTGACCTTGTGTTTAAAACAAGTGTTAACGAGCTACTGGTTTTTCATCTCACTTCTGCAGTTGACTCCCCAAAAGCATTTCGTCGCTTCGAATATTTTCTTCCATATAAGTAATACATTTGTCGAAATTGAGAGTTTTATGTATGACATTTTCGAATTTCTAATTATAATATAATTTCAGGATGAAAAAATCCGTGTCGATAAAGAAAATATTCTTTTTTTTTGGTTCTGTTTCACATTTTTATAATGATGGTGAGTTACTTGACTTTTCTGATTTAAAAGTTTGAACTCTCTCATGAAATTTGTCAAAATTGAGTGAAACCAAATAATGACCAACAGAAAAATCATTCGTCAAATGTTTACGAAAAACGGATGATTTTCTAGAAACATCCAACCTTATCAACTAATGCATATAATCAGAAAATTTAGGTATTAAAACTTCTACTTATAGAAAAACCAAAATCTGGATAAAGATAGGATTTTTATTTGAAAGTGTAAGCATTTAAGTTTAAAAACAGCTAGTGAGACTGGCGAAAATTTAGAATGTAACTATCCCTAAAGTGAAGCTCGATTTTTTGGAACAGCTAATGACCTATAAATCATTGGAAGATAACAAAATTAATATAACAAGATACTAAATTGTAACATATATAAAGACTTGGATAAAATATAGGGGGAGCTATTATGAGCAAAGGATGCTCAGGTTTTTCTTTGCAACACCTCCGTGAGGGTCAGGACAGCAGATTTTCTCTTGCAGATGGTCAATCTAGCCAAATCACGTGATTTCACATTTCAAAAGATTTCCTACTAGCGAGGATTTTGGTGGATTGTTCAATTCCCCATGCATTGCTCAACTTACGGGTCTATTCTCGTACTCCGGTTGGGTTGGGAGCGTTTCGCCTTTCGACCGCGGGACATTAATGCGTTTTCTCGACCGAAAGAAGGCTTCTGATACTCGTACCTCTATCGTTTCGAACATCGCGCTTTACGCTAATGAATATCTAAAGAGACAAAAAAAGTGAGAATATCTAAAAAGACAAAGAATAATAGAAGAAATTCAATTGGCGTGCGCAAGTGCAGTATCATCCATGAAGAAATTGCAATAGTACAAAATAGATTAAAATATTTAAAAAAAGTAATTAAAAATGTGTGGGGTAATAAATAATAGTAGACAACGACGAGAAATAAGAATCTGGTGAATGACTTCATCAGAGGCCAGAAATTCATGCAGATTCAAAATGGAATAGGTTTTCTGTAGAGGAAAAAGACTTTAAGGTCTGATATTTTTTTAATTTCTTCTTTTGGCCTGAACCTAAACCAGGAAATATTTGAAAGAAAAACATTTATCCAAAAAGAAGGAATTAAATACTCCTCCAGAACTAAGTGTGAAAAGAAGGGATGAAAATCTTACTTCTTATAACAAGTGTGACACTATATCTTGTGTGTTACAATGTAAACAAGGTAAAAAGATGTGTGCACGTATCTCCATCTAGTGAGGGAAATACTAACAAAAGATTTGAAATTTTTTTGTAAGTTTTTTCCTAAAGAATTTTTAAGGTTATTTTTATAATTTTTTTGTTTGTTTTTTTTATTTTTTATATAACATTTTTTTGACGTTATTTTTATAATTTTTATTATCAATTTTTCAAATGTTTTATTCTTTTTTATTTTCATTTTTTATTTTAATAAATAATTTGGAAAAGATGCAGGTGAGCAAATAAAATGAAAGAGGGTGTGTGAAGAGTATCAGAGTCACTAACAGTGCAAAGGAGAAGTTGAGAGAAAAATTATAAAACGCTTTACGCTAGAAAGTGACATATTTCTGCTGCGCGCGCAGGAAATCAAGCGATCGTTGTTTCATGGTTTCAGATTCAGATCGAGTTTTGAATCGCCAATGGAACTATGGCGAAGAGTACAGTTGCTTTCCAATTCGAAATTATGTCGGATTATTTTGAAAAATATCCACAAATTTTCAGTAGGAAACTTGATCGCATCATTTCAAAAGACACCAATGATAAGAGGTGGGAAGATTTAACTTCTGCTCTTATAAGATGCATTATAATGCATCTTTATTGCTTTCACAAGTCCATTGTTAAGGGGGGATAAACCATTTATCTTTTTACAAAATATACATTTATAATAATATACATTTATTGAACATAAATTGGAGTCCTTTTTCAATATATTGATGTAATTTTACCAGTTTTCTAGAGAGAGGAAAAGCAATAAACTTTTTTCCATGCCAATTATTTTAACATGAATAAATCTTATAAATTAATATTACAAACCATTTGTTTATTTTTCCAATTACATCAGAAAATAAAACATGAAAAAAAGTTATTAAATTCCTCAAGTTTTCACAACATTAAAAAAATTACATCTTTATCAAGGAACAAGGAAAATTCTTTTATTGTCAGATTTTGCAATTACTTTGTAAATATTTGACAAATTTCTTTAAATTAAAACCCAAATAAAAAAATTGTAATTATATATACGTAATGAGGAAAGTCATTCCACACTCAATGTTAAAAAAATGTTACAATAATTTAATTTAATAAGAAAATATTAAGTAATTAAATCTTTAAGTGTAATTTATCTTATATTAGCTAATAATCTACTATCATTACTGACTATCTAGATGGAGTAGAGTAAAATATTTAACTACTTTTAAAGATTTAATTACTTCAGATTGTCATATTAAATTATTAGATTAAATTATTTGAATTCGATAAAAGATTTAACTACTTTTTAAAAAATCAAAAGTAATTGATAAATAATTCTTCAGATTCTTCAAATGGATTACATTTATTCCGATAAACCCTTTCAAAACCCAATTAACGTCTTAGCAGCCTCCATTTTAAGCGAAAATTTGATAAGTTCTGATATCGAAAAAACACTTCTCGCTAGCGAATAGCGTTTACGCCAGGTACAGAGCAGGCGAGAAATCGGACTTCTTTTTTTCGACCGAGCGAAATCCCATCCGGTTGGAAAAACGGGTACGAGAATCGCACTTGTCGTTAACGGGCGGAAAAACTGAAGTTTCCCAACAAAACCGGTGTACGAGAATAGACCTGTTATTCTGAGCTGTCCAGATCAATGATCTCGGACAAATTTGTATAGCGGGTTAACTAACAAGCTTGGTCATTCATCGATTGATTCAGATCTCAACTATTTTTCCCCTTCATGGTAGATGTGTAGATGCCGATTATGACTTTTTAGTTCGGAATTTTTTCCTTTCATATCTTTAGCCGACAATAAACATGTGTAGAAACTGAGAAATTTAATTGCTGATACTACAAACCCCACATTGTTCGGCGAAAATTTTAGGTAATTTTTTTCGGTTTCATCCTTGACAAATCGACTACCAAGAAACTACAAAAATATCTCTGTTCGTTTGGAGTACCCATGAGAGTGCTGGACTATTTAACGGAATCCTTTCGAAGGGAGGTCGATCCGAACGCTCTGTTCACCTAAAGTTCAATCTAATATTCGTGCCCTTCAACTTCCCGGATGCGATGGAAGTTTTCTCCGGAACTTCTTTGATGCAATTCTAGCTTTGCATCTATTGTCCTTGTTTCTTGAAACCTGACGGCTTTCTATGACCCTTTTACCCATATTTATATTGTAAATAGTCCAGTAGTAAGGAAATTTTTCGAGATTTACCTGCCATCTGAAAATCACTACCAATTAAGAACAAAATTCAAAAAGTTACAAAAATTCCCACAAAGATGTCATGAAAAATATTAAAGTACTTTAAACGATAACTCAACAATTAAATATACAAAGTTCTTATGTTTTACAGATACAACATACACGATGATTCTTCACTCAAATCGTTGAGTTTTCGCGATTCTGGAGGCCTTTTGTGAAAAAAATAACATTGCTGTTCAATATACAAAGCATTTTGGTAATCAAAGTACAGTAAAAGCCATCCATTCTTATAGTAAAAACGTCTCTAGAAAGTGACTGAATTTTTCCCTTTTAGAAAGTTATTTTATAGCATGCATTAAAATGCATTTTGTTTCATTAAAACTTAGGCAATCATTGGTTCGGAGGTCATTATACAAATGAGAAAATTCTCATGAATCCTTTCTCTTCAAAACAATACTGTTAACTCACATTTACCGTATTTTTCTGATATCGTCGTAAAGTATATATCAGTGATCTGAGAACTGTAGCGACACATCCTTCGTCAAAAAATGTACAAATACTGCTGTTGTGGGCGAGGACCGAACTGTACCACACAAATGACAACTGTACAGTACGAAGCTTTATACTTCAACGTGGGTCGCGGTGTCCTAGAGTTAAAATCTCGGAGGCTTCGAGGTAGGAAACACGATTCCATCGAAGAAACGCTATGTAAGTGAACCCAGTGATTGTTTGAATCCGTCGAGGTAAAACGTCCTCCCGATGAAGAGTCACGGAGATTTGGAAAGTGTGGTGCCGCCTCAGATGTTGTCCTCATCATCTGGCCATGGTTCAAAATTGTGAGTTCTTCTCCAGTAAAACACTCGCGTTGCTTCAAAACGAGAAGCTAATATAAACAACTATCACTTCTTATAATTTCATCAGAAAGCTTTAGGATTTGCACAGCTTCACTATGACTTTTCTCATGAAATTGGGGCAACAGAAATCTACAGGATTTTTCTATTTTAGTTCCTTATGTTCTGTGTTCCGCACTGTGAATTATGTGCATTTGGTGATTCAGTGTTCCATTTCAAACCATAACTCAAATATTAATAAGAAAACAAATATAGCGAACTTCCAACAGAGATTAAATCCCAGTGCTTGTCATTTTTATTACGGAGTTTCAAATTCATCCTGAATAACAAACGTATTCACGTCGTTTTTCATTCTTCCTTCATAAATGTTTTCAATTTCTTTCAAAACTATTTTAAAAGTCATTTCATAAAACATTAATGAAGATGCAACACGAAAGTAGAAGAAACAAATATTGGAACTGTGCTTTAATTGTAGAAGCTTAAGATGCTTGCAGCGATAAAGCAAACAGTTAATGCAGATTCGAGTTTTTTACATGTTCAATACAAATGTAGATGAATCTCTTCACTCGATTGATTTGCTCCTTTAAGATAAAATAAATTAATGCAATTAATTGTGATACTCACCGAGAATTTTTACATTTAATGGAGTATAAACCAATTGTCATATAATTTAAATTTGGTTTGTCCGATATTAATTAATTAAAAAAGTTTGAAATCTTTCATGAATAGCAAAAAAGTTACGTCGTACTGTACGGCGAACCGGGCCAAAAGCCACTTTGAACGAATTAATTATGCTTCGTTCATTTCGGTATCAAACAAGCATATGGGCTTATAGAAACTGAACAATTTTCAAATCAGCATAAATGCAGATTTTATTGCAAAGCTATTAGTTTTGCTTGCTTTTATCAACTTTTAGTAGAAAAGAAATTTCAGACTTTTTAGAAAATATTAGCCACGTGCTTCAAACTCCAAATACGTCTAAAACAAACTGAACATATGTCACTTTATTAAACATCATTTACATGTTAGAAATTTTACGCACGAAAAATTTAGTTTTCTGGTGGTTGTAAGAGGCCATTCGTACAAAATTTGGCCTAAAATATCAACAACAGTTTTTAAATTGAATTTACCACTTTCAGTCATACAGTAAATTAAAAGAAATTTAAGAAATGAAACAATAGTCATTTGCGGAAAATAATTATCAGATGGGAATATCATATCGGTGCACTTTTAAATAAAGTGTATAAAAAGGCAGCTAAAGTTGCGATTCATATTATGTAAAATAAAACATTGTATTATACATTTAAAACATTTCATAAATGTTCAAATTCCGTGTAACTAATAAAATCAGTATAATTTGTTATAAATAATTGGGTTTTTTATGATGTAGACTTGCTTCTTTGTCGAAATCGCGAGGTTCTTTCTTATTGGTCAGGATATATTTGTTCTTACTAGGAACCTTAGGAGATGCTAGAAATAAATTAGGGATATCGGTCATACGCCCTGATTCCTCCGACATGTCTTGATCTGATTTCTCATTTTCTGGCAAAGAAACAGAACTGAAAAGTTATTTCGAAGTTTCTGAAATATTGCTGGAATCTAGATGTGCATTCTGGCTAGTGTTCTCAATGGATTTCGAGCAGAACTCTGTATCAATGAAAGAAGAATATCGAGTGCTGTCATATGGCAAAGTTCTTGTATTCCTCTTACTTGACTGGTATAGAATGCCAGTTGTACTTGATTTTGTCTTATAACCCCCCCTTCGAAAGCAACTTTCAGATCTGAGGCCAGGTTCAAAATTTTCTGACGAAGCATTAAATGTGGAATTTTTCTTAGAATAATTTTCTTCCGTCCGAACATTAGAAATAGAATCCAAAAGAATATTGTCGCGAGGATTCCCATGCTGTGCGTTGTTATAATACTTGTCACACCAGGAACTATAATTTCTTTTTCTCTTTGAGCTATGAATAAATGATATTTGTTCACTATTTTCACTTGGCAGAGGATTCAATTTTTTCAGATTTATTGGTACATTTTTGTTGAGCATTTGGGCATAATTTTCCAAAATTGTTATTCGAACTTGTCGTCGATTCGTTTTCTGCTTTGGTATGCTTTGTATTTATTTCGTCTAATTTATCCAGCTGTGGTAGTATATACCCATTGTCCTCTTTTGTATAACATAAATATGAATGATTCTCAACGTAATTCACTGTTCTGTTACGAGACTGACACAGGTATTGAGCCATTAATTTCCAATGAACAAACTGAAACATGTCAAAATTATGAGATGAATAACCAGCGTTGAAAATAAATGAAAATTTTAGTCTCTTCCTGAAGTTTAAAGGTATAGGCGTTGTTGCTGTTCAAGTATAAAATTCGTAACGTCAACAGTAGTTAAAAAAGAATAAATTGATGAATACATTTTGAATTAAACCATTATAACTAACATGCTAAAGCCTTCTCCCCCAGAAATTACACAGGAGTCGGTTTTTACAATAATATCCGAAGACTTATAATATTATTAGTATTATCTATCTACTAATAATGAGTATTCGCTTTATGTAGTTTTCTGTGAAGTTTTTCATTTATCTTATCTAATAAATTTTTTATTATTATTTTAACTGTAATTTAAATCCATAAAGCACACTGTCGGTTCCAAACTGTCTTCTATAGTTCAAGATCTGCATCTCTCCCAGTGTTTAGATAAAAAAAAAAATGTGTTTTCATTTTGCATAAAATGCACTCACTTTTTCTTTTCAAAACGGTTGAAAATCAGTGAAAATAACAGAAAAAAGAAGGAAACTGACGCTTCTTGTGGAGTTGTATTGCAATCATAGACAGCTATAAAGAACACAGTATAGAGGGAGGTGAAAAATCATTTACAGATAATTGCAAAGTAAGGCTAAATTGACGTTGACACCTCTAAATATATGCATTCTTAGTTATGGTTCAACGCCACTCAAATTTAACACATGGATAACTGAAAACTTTCTTTTCTCTCTCTCACTCTCTTTATTGTCTCTTTGTTGTTTATTACCTCTCTTGTTTATTATTTTTTTTATAATTATCCTCGTTATTATACCACCTCAAGTCAAATTTTTAAGAGAAGGTACTTTGTGTGTAATTAGTTAATTTTCTGTTGTAAACCACATATTTGTTCCAATAAAAATTTTAAGTTAAATATTAAGAATTGTCTTTTGCTGCTCTGTTAGATTCCAAATGACCAACAGACCACTATCTAACTGGAAATCGCTATCAGCTGGTATCTCCCTCTAATTACCGAATTCTTATCGCTTAGAATTTGACGGAAATATTGCCATAAATAAAACTAAAAACTCATCATATTAATTCCAGAAAATAATACAAATTACTAAATTTTTTAAATGTCTCAACACTTTTTATTATGGTAGATAATTAAATTATACAAATTCCTGTGATTGTAAATGGAGGTCAATTACTTCAACGCAATTCGAAGCAAAACGTGTTCGAACTCCCATATTAACCCTCTGACTGCTTATCCCGCAGGGTGGAAGCAAGTCCATCTTCTGCTGCATCCTGCGATTTTCCCAAGCTAATGGGTTTACATGGTGCTTTTATAGCTTTGGATCATATTATACTAATAAAGCTTTGCATATAAATAACTCGCTTGGCTCAACGGTATTTGAACATTTTTGAAAACCTTGCATCTAAATAGGGATTTTGAGGAAATCCGCAGTCAGAAG
>BGPR01026956.1:0-15443 GCA_013235015.1 Araneus ventricosus
TGTACATTTGTGCTTTCCGTTTCCTCCATATTGTTTATTATCAAATCAATGTCATTACCAACAGTTTATTTTTAATAAAAGAGTGATCAATTTTTGCCTTCTTGTGAACGAAGTATACAAAGAGGAAGTGTTGAAATCGGCAAAAAAATTCGACTTCGTTATTTTGACGGTACTTCTCATTTTAGAGCTCCTTAAGCCCGAAAAAAAACACACTCTCTGAGAAATATGTGTGTTTATGAACAAGATAACTCAAAAAGCTAGAAAAAAAGAAAAATTCGCATATTGTTTTATCACCATAACTGTAGATGTGTATCAGATTTTGGCCAAATCTGTCGACTGATTAACTGTATTTATTTATGAGTACGTAAATGTGATGACTCAGAAACACGACAAACTAGATAAATGAAATTTAGTTTGTGGTTTTGACCAGGAGTAGCGTACTATTGAACTAAAATTTTTATATAAGTTGCCCTATACATCTGGCTCTGAAGTTGTGAAAGAAAAATTATACTACCTTTCACGGCATGCACAGTAAAAAATTATTTACTATAAATGTTCATATCTTCTCTAATATTCAAAGTGTTTAGTTCAAATTTTAATACAATACTTCTCTGACATATTGTCATGTAATCTGTAAGTTTCACACAATTTGGTCGAAAACCCTGCAAGTTATAGGCAAAGAACATTCGGAAAAATCTGGGGTTTTTTTAAAAGAAATTTTTATAACTTCACGGGTATAAGTGCTTATTTTTTACGAAAATGCATGTATATATTGCGCACATCACACAAAAGAATTGATGGAAGTTGCAAACCATTCTCACATTTCTGTGAAGAGGTGAGCCAAAATCCATTTGCGAATTCATCTATTTCTTTCTGGTCAGTCCTCTAAATGCCCTCGTGACCTAATCTTCACTGTAAATTGCGAGTTAAAACCTAGCTTCATATGGTCGAAGTTCGAGGAAAATTCATCCACACTTTCGGGAGGTATTCGAAAAAATTTGCATTATCAGCTTTTTGTGAAGCAGCTGGATGCATTCGTTTGTCCCTGACAAAACGGTAAGGTTAGGTGACGCGAGGTATACAGAATCAAATTTCTTCGAATATCTCCCGAACGACTGTACAAATTTTTCTCAAACTTCGACAGTATAAAAGTTAAAAACTAACTCATAATTTACATTGAAGATTCGGTCACGAGGGCATTTAGGAGACTGACCAGAAATTGATGAATTCCAAAAAGGATTTTGGCCCACTCTGCTTCACAGAAAGTTGATAATGGTTTGCAACTTTCATCAATTTCTTTTTGTCTAATGTGCGCAATATTTCAGGGATGAGATTGGAAAAAAACCAAAAAAGCTGAAAATAGAAATCTGAAAATTTTACGCGTGAAATACGTTTTAAGTAACTTAAGCATTAGCGCGATAAATTATTATATTCAAATATATATATATGTTTGTGAGTGGTAATTGTTTAATTACATGTAGGGCTAAAATCAGCAAATCAAAAAATAAAGGACACTTAAAAATTACATGACAAAAAAGGAATACCAAATTAACAATGAAATACTAATGATACTTACAACTGTTATTTAGCCAACTAATTTGTAGCTAGAATAATAGTAAAAAATGTCAAAAAAAAATTATTTTAAAAACCTTTTAAAAATAAGATTTTGAATGAAAATGACAGTAAGCAATTAGTTAAATTCTACTTGGTTTTCAACAAATTTTTCCCTTTAAAATGCAGATTATTTTGAAAAAATAAAAAAAGAATTTTCAATCACAAGGGTCTTTTTTCTTAGCATTTCTTGCAAAAGGAGGTGCGGATATCTCTCAGTTTCTTTTAAGAAACGGATTCGAAGATCATTATAAGAAAATGGGGGAAAGTGGATTTTTTTCGGGGGAAAAAAAAAAAAAAAAAAGTGGAATTTTCTGTGAAAAAACGGAAATTTTTCATTTTAAGAAAATAAAAAAAGCGAAAATCCGCCAAAAAGCGGAAAAATCTTATCCCTGATATTTACATGCATTTTCGTAAAAATAGCACGAATATTAGGGAAGATATAAAGGTTTCCTTAAAAAATCCCAAATTTTTCCAAAAGCTCTTTGCTTTTAACTTGCAGAGTGTTCAACCAAATTGTATGAAACTTACAGATTACACGACAATACATAAGAAAAGCATTGTACTAAAATTTGAACTAAATACTTTGAATATTAGAGAAGATGTGAACATTTGTAGTAAATATTTTTTTACTGTGCATGCATGAAAGGTAGCGTACTTTTTCTTTCATAACTTCATAGCCAGATATACAGGACAACTTATATAAAAATTTCAGTTCAATAAGTTAAGATTCAGAAAGGTATCGGCATTTTGGTCAGTGCCGTTTCATTTTAATGCTATCTGCTGCCTCCAGATGGCGTTTGGGCACCCATTTTCCTATATGATTTTGGATGCTTATCGATGCCTGACCTCCCCTTAATGCTTGTACCAATATTTATGGGAAACCTAGTATATACAAAGGCGGAGCTCATATTCCACAATTTATCAACTGGAATCAAAATTTTTCAGGAAATCACACAAAAGTTGTTCAGCTTTAATGAAAAAACATTGACATACAGTTAAGTTGCTTACTTAGATGCATATCGGTCCGAAATATCATGACGTAATAGTGGAAATGACCTTTTTACTTTCTCGGATTCTAAGAGATTGCCAAAAAATTCGACCTCAAAATGTCAGTCAGACTCCATACCCCAGTCCGAAAAAGCCATTTTTGGAATTGTGTCCGAAAACACCTTATAATACAGAAAGCGCAAACAGATAGGGGGATAAAATCTGGTATACAGTCTGTACAACGCAACTCGAGATTTCCATCATATTTCTTATCTGTCTACTGTAAGTCTGTCCATGTGATTATGAGTACAATAACTCATAAATGCAAACGGCTGTATAGGTGAAATTTCGAATATAGCATTATCAAAATCTAGAGCGAATTCACAAAGGGTTGCTCATTTAATATGAGTAAAATACACCACACTATTATAATGTTAGGATCAATGTGTGTCTTCTATATAAGGGGGGGGGAGTTATAGCAATGTGTAAGCCAACATGCAATTAAATGATGCGATGCGAACAGTTACGTTTTTCACGTGAATGTGATATCATATGGCTTGTCTGTATTAGGGAGGTTCATGCCCACAATAAACAGAACAAGTGTAAGGCTACTAAAAAAATACAGCTTAAAAGTCACTCCCAATTTGAAGTTCAAAGATACTTTGTTAAGGTTGCAAAGGATATCAAGTCATGCACAAGAGATTTAACTGAAATTAATCACAACCAATATTTCCAGTGAACAAGCTGTGGTTCACCAGTTGATAAATAACAGAAGATAGAATTTTGAAGTTTATTCGCAGATTTTAATAAAATTACTTATGCCAACATAATTTTCTCAACACATTTTGCTCAAATATAAAAGAATTTCAAAGCATAAATGCACTGTGAAAGTTTTGGCTGCTTCCTTTGCAGTCATGACCCACAGTTTCATATGAGGAATTGTTTCCTTATCAATTCATAAAAATACTTTTATTGTAAAACTAAAATAAAGCATAATCAAAAGCTATTTATTAGTATCAATAAAAATTACTTCAAAATAAAATCTATTCTTATTTTGTTTCCAACAAAAAGATAAAAAAAAACTTTTAAATGATATTTATGTGAGAATTAAAAAAAGATTTATCCATTATTGGATAAGGATAAGTTTTCCCCTGCATTCCCCCTGAAGATTGGAAGTGTTTAAAGGATAATCGCAATAAATTGTTGATAAATTTAAATATAGCCTGCAAAATTGTTGGGTGTCAAATAATATGAAGGATCAGATGCACAAGCTTATAAATCACGATTTATTGAAACCCATTAGCTAGAGAATTAAGAGATAAAAAAGGTTGGATAGCTTGTCCAATAAAAATAACATTTTATCACACATGTTGCTGAGGATCTAGTTGATCCCTCCTACTGACCACAGTAAAACCAAGTAGAAGCTTTTATATTTGTGCTGCAATGTCAAAACCATTATAGCTAGCTGACGTAGGAATCCGGAACATTTAACAGTTGCCACAACCAGTGGCGAATCCGGAATTTGGGTCGGGGCTGAGGTCATAAAAAATTTTGTATCGTCATGACGAATGTCAAACTTCATGGCTTATGCAAAAAATGTTTTTGACCGCTTCAAAGCTACAAGTGGAATGACTAGAAAATGAGGAAAATTTTGGAGCATGCCAAACCAGAAAGCAATGTTGTCACATTATTTTTTTTAAAAAAAGGGAAATTAAGAAAAAAGAGTTGTAGTGATTTTAAATAAAATCAAGAATTCTGGTTTAGCTCTAGGGGGGGGGGGGGCGGCCGCCCAATAGTTCCCCTGGATTCGCCACTGCAACAACAATTATAGAAATTACTGATTTCTGTACAGAAAAAAAACTTTGGAGTGCTGTGGTTTTGCAGTGCCTATACACAAAGTATCCCTGGTTGTATTGATCAAAATGATCTTTAATAGTGATTGACATTTACGAATTCTAAGCAATAGTTTGAAACTAAATGACAAATGAAAAAGAATGACATGAAAATCAATGACAATGATCAAGAAATCCTGAATAAAATTTTTAAAGAAAATATCCATTCAACTTCACATGAATGAATGAAAACTTTTCTAAAAGTTTTTATTAATAAATGGCACATTTCAAATCAGTTCAACATTAATTCATTCAATACAAACAATGATTACAAAAATAACTTTTTTCATATTCTATTTATATAGAAACATTTTAGCTGTCAGTAAAGTTTGGCTTCCTTTTTTCCAAAAAGGCAGTCATTCCTTCTCTGCGATCATTCTGAAAGAAAATCAATTCTAAGGTTAAATTTTTGCTAAACATTTTTGTAACACTCTAAAACAGAACAGTACTGAAGACATTTAAAAGGAGGTTTCTTACAATAAATATCCATTTTATTTTAATTCAAAAATGGTCTTCAAAGCCTAAATTTTAAAGCCGTAGTTGAATACTTCTAATATTTATCAAATTCTAGTAAATATTTTCTAGTTTGTCAATACTTGCATGTACTTTAAGGTATTTTTACAAACTTTTTAACTTGACTTTTTATGTTTGTAAAAACGAAATTTTGTGATCGATTTTCAATTCATTTCCTGATGTGGTAGTTTTCAAATTTATACACTTGCATATTTTTGATGACATTACACTATTTTAATATTTTCAAAACTTAACTATTAGTTAATCAATTGACTTCATTAAATTTTTATTTCATACGAGTGGCATCATCTGGTAATGAATTTCTGAAAAAAATTATTTTAACACTATTACTAATACAATAGCCCAGTTTTCTCGGTAATGCTCCGACGTCACCAACAATAAAACTCGAGTCCTAGCACTGCGAGAAGTTAAACAGCATTATTTCATTGTTAGAGAACCTAAATTTCAGTAATTTTAAATTTAAAAGAGTAATTGTCATTCTAAGTTCAAATTTAATAGCTCTAAAATAGTGAAAAAAAATTTGCTATAAATTAATTTCCTTTTTTTTAATAGACAGTAGTAAATTACGTCAGTGGTATATCATGCGTGTGATGTAGATTGGACGCCACAATGCATGCTTTATCGCAATCGTGTCAATATAATTTGATATTTTTTTGACAACGTTTGACAAGCAGAGGAGAGCTTTGTATTGATTAGAATTTCGAAAAAGAAATTGAATCTTTGAAATCTTAACTTTTGACGAGCTGAGAATTTCATGGTTATTGAATTATAATAAAATTGTTAAACAACAAAAAATACTTCACACGGAATGCTGTTTACCAAGAGGTTTTCTGAATGAAGAAATATGTACATAATACGTAAATAAAAAAATATTTCCTGTCACAAAACATATGCTTATTTTATTTGATTTCAATCAATGTTAAACATTTCTCTGGCATATATATCTATTTAAACACATCAAATTTGACGGGAAATCTCTTAAATGAAGAGACAATTTGCATCCGTCATACCATGACGGGTGATTTTCTAGTTTATAATAATGAATTAAGACTAAAAAGTTGAAAATAAAATATATTTAAAAAATTTTTTTAAAAATTAATAAAAGCATGCTTTTAAAAACCGTTTTGATTAAAGACCAATCAAAAAGTGCCACAAAGTGTCATGGCAGTTTTGAAACTATCAATCAAAAAAGTACTAAGCAATGTGATGTCTTCCTTCCACATTTTAGTAAAAACAATTGCTTTTGAACAATTACTATAATTTCAAAGACCCAGTCATAAGCTCTCAGCACTGCCATAGTGTTCAGGTAGTAGTCAGAACAATATTTTGTTATATGAAATTCTCAACCAGCATTTTGCTTGTCACTTTTATAAATTCATTAAAACTTATTTATGGTATGTAATATAATCTTCAAAAAAGTATTTTTAAGCTCTCTGGGTTTAAAACATTGCAGAACTTTTCTTTTGTTTTGGACAATATAAAACTTCCACAGTACATGATTTTCAATTAATCGTGTTTCTTTCTGTCACAAGTTCTTCACATATGACTTGGAATATTTAGGATTAGAATTAATTCAAAAGTTACATACATATAATGTATTGCAGACATTCAAAATATTATTTTTAGAAACATCTGATTAATTAGATTATGTATGTCAAAAAGCATACAGGATGAGAAAAAAATGATTGTAAATGAAAACTAAATAAAGCCATATGCACAGTAAGAAAGAAAGATTACTAGCCCTTAAAAAATATACAGCATGTATGCATTATTGAAAAAGAAGCACAAATATTATGAAAAAAGAATTTCAACATCTAGAAAATAATTATTATGTAAAGTAAGAAACTTTTCGAAAAAAACATACCGTGGCAAAAGTAGCATGGAAGTATCGCTTCTCTGAATGCAAACCTTGAGCAAGAGTGGTCTCAAAAGCTGAAAGATATTCTTCCTTTAGTATGATTCAATATTAAACTGAACCTGATTAATATTTCAATGCATGTTAATTAATAAAATAAGAAGAGATAAAAAAAATTCTTTGTGCCTCAAAAAGTAAATTTTCCATACAACAATAAAAGAAAGATTAAAAAAGCAATGCCAGAAACACACTATGTATGATTAATTTGAAATACCAGTTAAATAAACAATTATGTACTAAAATTATTCTTTTGCATAGTGCTCTGAAATAAGTAGTTTACAAATTTTTACATTAAATATTTTTTCACAACATATTCAAATTCAACAGTGTTTCAAAATGTAATTTAAAAACAAAGAGTTTCTTCATCAAAATCAGCTTGCACAAATGTATTAGTTTTTTAAAAAAATATATAGGTTAAATATTAACCTTAAACTGCATAAGTTTTTATTTTTTGACCTCAGTTGCATAAATCAATACAAATAAGTGTAAGGAATATGGGGGAAAAAAGCCAGTAAAACAACAACAACAACAACTGAATTTTGAATGGAAGTTAATTTAAAAAAACTAATTATTTAATTTAAATTTCTTCATTAAAAGCTTTCTTACTTAAGGTGAAAATTAGACAAGCAAATTATTTTATTAAGAAATTATAAAATTATTCAAAATTTATTTAAAAATGTAAATGACACAAGAAAATGATAAATGTTTGTAGCTATTTAACAAAAAAGAAAAAGCTTCTACATTTGAAACACCTTTTTAAAAAATATTAATTTTGCACATTATTATATTTAGAATAGAGCATGAAATTATAATTTTTTTCTACACAATAAATGCAACAAATCAAACTTAGCATAAACTATATCAAGGAGATTCAAGTTCATGCTGAAAAAAATTGGTACTATTCCATTAGTGGAGCCCCAATCATCACTGAGCTTAGATGCTGATGCTATTTGATAAAAATGCGCGTTGTCAATAGGATTTGGCAGGTTTTTGTTTCGACCCCACTAATGTAATACAGAGTTCCCACTCTTATTAAGGAAAAAAAAAAATTCAAGGACTTTTCAAGAAAAATCAAGGACCATAAAATTACACATTTTAGGCATAAAAATGCAAATGATAAATTTAAATCACATTAATCGTTTATATTTTTATTTTTGAAATACAAAAATTTGATACAGATCTACAACTCTAATGATAAAACTTTGTACCAAATTTTATCCATCTAGATATTTAAGTTTTTGAGTTATTGTGTTAACATGAACACAGACTTCCCTGGCACTACGAAATTAAATAACATATATTTTCAAAACAGATTTCTTTGCACAGAAAATCAGTTATTGGTATTTAAAACAAAACTCTGTCCAAATATGTCAGTTATTTTCAAAATACATTAGGACAATTGCAGGACTATTTTATTCGGCAGAGAAATACCCTCTGTAGCTTTTACTGCGTTGTCAAATTAAGCTGCCTTTGAATATACAAGGAGAAGAAAGATTGATGATTGACAGCATTCCCATACAAACACCCTTTTTCTGGCGGTGGAATTCTCAAGGCAAAACCAAGTCACAAAGAGGTTTTTTCTCTCCTGTCTCAAAAAATATTGGATGGACATTTTGATTATTTTTCAAGGACCTTGCAGAAAAATCAAGTATTTTTCCAGGGCCTTGAGTAAGGCCAATAAAATTCAAGCTGTTTTCAAGGAGTGTGGGAACCCTGTAATAATACCAAAGAATTTATTATATTTTAAAATATACTTACAATTGTTAACAGATTCTTTGCAGAGAGCAACAATCAATTTAGAATTTTGGCAGATTTTTTCACCCAACTTCACAGCCTCACTCACAACTTTATCTGCAGGGAATACTTTACTGACTAGACCTGAATGAAAAATAAAATGTATTGAGTGACTGATATATGGCAGATTTGTGGATTTCTGCAAGTCAGTATTTCCTGATATTTTTTTAATTAATAGACTTAAAGACTGGATTACTCCAACTCTCCAGGAATCGTAGATTTACCATTTGAATGCAACCTTTCAGCACGTGCATCCATTTGTTTAGAACATAAATACACATGCATGGTCATTTTAAATGAAAAAAAAAAAAAAAAGATTTTTTATTTGCACATATAAAAATATTAACACCTCGATGCATTTTTTGTAATATTCTAAACATCTTAATTCCAGTAATAAAATGTGAGAAACCCTCTTCATTTTGAACTTGCTAAACAGAAATAAAATAAAAAAGTCATCATTGCAGAATATGTCAATGACAAACACAAAAGAAAATTCAGTGAATAAAAAAAAATTAAAGTTATTAGAAGTAAATTCCTAATAGCTAGGATAGAATGTCCATTTAATTAGTGGTAAGAAAAAGGGGGGGAAAATCCAAGATTTGCAAATTCAGCTAGAAAATATCTTTCAGCTCCTGGAAGCACAATACATAGTAACTGCTTATTTTCTGAAGCTCACAATATATATGTATTAAACCAAACAAACTTCTTCCTGAAAATACTGAACAGTTATTGTTCTTGCTTCATAATTCCAGACTTTACAATGATAAATGATACAAAACATTATTAAATAACTTATGTACAATGCAACTTAAAATTGGGTAAATGTTAGAAAATCTTTAAATAAATGTACTGAATAGTAATTCTGCAATATTCTTTATAAAATACATTTAAACGTACATTTTAAAAACACTACTACCCTGAATATATTCGGCCAAATACTTGCTGAATATTCGTTACATTCCTATTAGAAACAAAAACTAAAATTTCCATACTACATGCACAAACAAAATGAAAAAAAAAATGTTAATACGCTTTTTAATAGAATACTCAAATGTAGAAAGGACCTATTTTAACCAAAAATATCAATGTCAAAAAATTGTAAATGCTTGAGGTGCTGATGCTAAGCAAATTGGAATTTTAGTTGCGCCTTGAATATATTTTAATTTTAATGACTATTTGGGAATTTTCTTTCTTATGATATTCATTGTGGTTCAAATTCTTTGTAATATTGTTTTCAGCACCTCACATTTTTACAATCTTGTTCTGAACAACTTTTTGGGAGGGTAAAAAAAACCCATTTCTACATTTTAGTACACTAAATAAAAGTGCGCTTTCCATTCCTTTTATTATTATTTTTCATTATTTTCTAGTTTTTATTCTTTAATATATTTCAGAATTCATTATCATAAATATTAAAGAATCTTCAAATAATTTTTTCACACATTCGCCATATATAAATTTTGATAAAATTAAGCAATTTACTGATATTTTCTGAAAATATTGTATTGTCATCAGGGACACACAGCTTTTTAAAATCCTAGATCCATGAAAACAAGTCAAATTAAATAAAAGCATGTAAAAATGATCGATTCATAAATTATGGGATACAAAATGGAAAAAAAAAAAAAAAATGACAGAAATTACCCCATTTTTCAGCATCTTGGGCAGAGAACTGTTCTCCAGTCAAGACTATCTCCATTGCTCTGGACTTTCCAACAGCTTTTGTTAGCCTTTGAGTGCCTCCAGCTCCTAAAATCAGAAACTGAAATCAATTTCCTCAAATGAAGCAATCAAAATTGTAATTTTAAAAAAAGAAATATCAGTTTTGATGATATTTAAAAAAACATATAAATTAGATCATCCAGTTTTTTATAATAAAATATGACAAACCTGTTCAGCAAAATAATAATAATAATAATAATAATAAATATTTTAATAATAATATATTAAAATATTTTATATAATTTTTTTAAAACTTGGTATGCATATACAATATTGTACTGCTTAGGATTTAATTATTACATATTTAAAAGGATTAAAAATGTTTGTTTCCCAATATCACACAACAATAAATGTACAACAATGATATTTTCATGTTCTGACCACCAAATTTGTCAACTCTAGCACTTTAAAGTGTAGAAAAACACAGTAGTTAACTGACACAAAAGATACATTTTTAAATCCTTTCTTACACTTTAGTTATCATTTCTTTTTCAGGTCTGTTATGGAATGAATAATATCTTTGTTGATTATTCTGAAGCGTAGTTACAGCCCGAGATTATTTTATAAAAAGCAAGATTCAGCAAACATGCTTTTTATGAAGTACTGAAGTTAAGTTTACCATTTATTGAAAGAAACAACTCAACTTATCTTAAAATAAATAAAAGTCATTATGTGGCTATGTTCCATATCTCCTCCTAAACCATGGGACCGATTTCAACCAAATTTTGCACACTTATTATTTAAGACAAGAGAAAGATACCTTTCAACTTTTCAAAATGTAAAAGTTAATTAGAAATTAACCGAATTAGCTTCTCAGTGACACAAATTTCATTTCCGTTGAATTTATTGCTGTCATTTCAATAATTAAAAAAAAATTAAATTGTGTATAAAATTCAAAATTTGTAACAATATTTTTTTATTGTTGAAGAACAAGAATACATGTGAAAAGTTGTTGCTAGAACACATTAACAGAATTCTGAAAGAACACTAAAGAAAAGTTTAAAAGCAGGAGATTCATAATTTATATCAGGAACAATTATTGACCTGGTTTATTTTAACGCTCTTTATTACTGAAAACTTACCAAATTAATTGACCCAAAACATTCGTCAAAACCTTTCTTATTTATGAATTAAATTTGAAGTAAAAAACATTTCAGACAGTAAAAGAATTTTGTGTATTAAAATTTTCTATAGAAAAATAATTTTTGCATTCAAAATATTAAACATAAAAATATTTTAATCCCGAGCAACACCAGGCATAACAGCTAGTCTTTTAATAAATGGTTAACTTGATTGACCAGACTTCCACAGACAATAATAAGGGAACCGAGAACCATTCAAAAGAAACTCCATGGGAAGATGACAGCTTGCTTAACCTATATAGCAACTTCTCATCCTCATAATTAAAGTACTCCACCCAGAGAGTGATTGAGCAATAAGTAGAATAAAGAATATAAAAGGTACTTAATAAAATAAAAAGTATAATATTTTGCTTGCAAATTTAAAAGCTAAATAAACAAGACAATAATACTAGCATTGTAGCATGGGTCACTGGTTAAAAGTGGGAAAAATCAATAGAACACAACAAAAATTTGCCTCCATATGATTTGAGTTCTGTGTGAAGTCTGACAGGAAAATCGAAGATTTTACATCAATGATAAACAGAAAATTGTCAAATGTTTTGCTCCTTCTCCAAAGAAATTAAAATAGCAGGGTCTCTTCTCGAGATCAATACAATTCATTTGCTACTGAACATTATAATACATAAAAAGAAGTGTGTTATACAGAGGATTAGAATTTTATTTCCATTCAAAAGAATGATAGATTAGATAACTCTGTACAATCCGAAGTTGTTATGAAATCCAATGAGATAATTCAACCCTTTGTATCGTCTCGAGCATGAACAATCTTTCTCTTAATCTCCAAGAAATTAATATCTTTTTTCTTGAGTGAATCCAAATCATTTTGTTTCATATTATTATACACAAAAAGAAATATACAGGATATCTACTAAGTCTCTTTAGAATTAAAAAAAAATACTAAAGAGGCAAATGATCACATACATTAATCGCATTCGTACCATGTACCCAGTAGTTGTCAAAGTTTGTGATCAAATCGCATTTTTGTATTTAAGGTATTGAAGAAAGAAAGGCTGCTGTATAAACCTAAAAAAAAGCCACTGTGGTCCAGAGTAAGGAGGAGTTAAAGGAGGTCGAACTTTATTGATTCTTAAAAGAATATGAGAACATGAATTCAAAGATCGCTTTATAAACAATTTATCATTACAATGAAAACTGGAATTTGTAGGATTACTTTTTTTGCATCATTGAAATTGAACTGGATACATCAGTAGGTGTTACGGTTGCATTTACAACAGAATCATCACTTAAAAGATCAGATGGCAAACGGAGTGTGGTTCCATAAACAAGTTGGAAGCTGGATGCAATTAAATCCTTCTTGATAGCAGTGTGCACAAAAATCCAACAACACCACGGGTAAAATCTCTGTCCATTTTCGATTTTCGTGAGCAAAAAGAGAACTCTTAAGATGTCTGTGTAGTCTTTTAAACCTAATCATGTCCAGATCACCATGTTAAGAATGAGACTCAGATCACGCTGTCGTGATTAGGTTGAATGAAGGTAGCGTAGGGGCGTTCAGTGATTTCAATTGATGAAGTCATTTATTTAAAACAACTATTTTATTAAAATATAAAATCATTTAAAAGACATAACCAAAATCTGCCTTCACGCTGCACCTAGCTGAGCATGGAGTTTACCACAAATGGAGGGTGCTATTACTGCGAGTGAGAGTGATGCAATGAATGACTGAGCTTTTTATGCTCAGATACAAGACAATGCCTC
This sequence comes from Araneus ventricosus, assembly GCA_013235015.1. Lineage (NCBI taxonomy): Eukaryota > Metazoa > Arthropoda > Arachnida > Araneae > Araneidae > Araneus > Araneus ventricosus. The sequence goes on from BGPR01026956.1 coordinate 13,320, forward strand.
TTAAGTGATGTCACACTCAGCACAGCACAGCTCGAAGTTAACAAATAAACTCTGCACTTTAGAACAAGAATTACATTCACCACAGCACAATAGGTATCTTTCAGAAGGAATATGTTCAATTACCCAACTGCTATTGAGTAATTTTTTGATATCTTGTATCGAACAAAGATATGGGATATTAATGAACTGAAGCAAATGTCACTGATGTCATTGCTACTATTAAAGACACCAAGCTGCAGAGAACGGAACAAGAAATCCAGCACCATATTGATGAGCTTCATGCAACTAATGGACTCTATATAGTGGTATATAAAATGATGCAAAAAATCAATATCAAAACATTGCTTTGTAATGATTTCCACATATTTGAATATTCATTTGCTTTCTTAAGAAAATGTTGAAACAGTAAAGAAACTTCGTGGACATCTTGTATTAAACAAAAGATTAAAATTCCATTTTCATTCAAAAGAATGAAAAATTTAAATATTTCTTTATATCTTACCCCTCCACTTTTATTATTCATAACACTTCCGAAAACTTACCAGGAATGGTGCCAATCAGTATTTCTGGTTGTCCAAATTTTGCACCTTCCCCAGCATAAATGATGTCACACATCATGGCCATTTCGCATCCACCACCAAGCTATTTAAGGACAATACTTTTTTTAAAATAGTGCAGATAAAATAAGAAAATTTGGACAGACAAACTTAAATGAGATCATTTATTTCTCAGTAACAAACTAGCAGAGTACCTAATGTTTCCCAGTCATTTTCTCATCAAAATCTCTTTAAAAAATAGTTTTCGACTCCCAATAGAAGATGGTAAGGCTATGATTAACAAGTGTTTCTCTCAGACTAAAAAAAATTCATTATTATTATTACAACCTGCCCCGTCCCAGCCTACACAAAAGGGTGCAAGGCCTTTCACAGATCAGAGGGGAAACATTCAAAAGTAATTGCAATTCAAAGTTACATTACTTATTTAAAATTTAAAATCATGCAATATATAGAGGGTTTAGAGTTAAAGTGGACCAAGTCCATGCTTTGCCTATTTTGTATGAAGACTGCCATGATAGTGTAGAAATGTTATATTTTCTGCATAATAATGATTCAAGTCCATAGTGTTGCAAAAATTGTCCTGTGGGTGTACGTGAATGCAGATTATGAAGCAGGATAACAATTTTTTAAAAAATGACTCTTCATTCCACAAGGCTTACAGCAAAAACAGTAATGCAGCACAGGAAACAAAACTAGACAGTTCTTGTAGAAATTTACAACAGAGATAGAGAATCTCAGACACAGTGCTTTCAATAACACCCAAATATTTTTCAGTTCACCAGCTTGCCTGCTGATCAAAGTCCAACTAACTACTCTTGGTTTGAGAGCTTGCTTTTACACCTTTTCAACAGGAAGAGACGTCATTACGTAGGAAGTCACAATCTCTAGAAGGTTCATGAAGTTACTGGCTCCCAGTACCGGATTTTTCTAGAAGATTCCTTTTGTTGCCAAGATTAGTATGTCAGGGAAACAATTTTACAGCTTTGTAACAATAGTTTAATTTGTATCCACCAGGCAGAAAGAACAATTAGAAATTGTTATTTTTTAAATAGAACTTTGAGATTTGTTTTCTCGGAAATGAATTTAATAGACTTGGTTCACTTTAACTCTGAATCCTCCATAGAAACAATAACTATATCTTAGGTTTTATTGTGATCATCAGTACCTCAAAAATAATTCAAATATTTTAGTGGTCTTCAGCACTACAAAATATCTAGGTACAGTAAATTCTCAATTATCTGGCATTCAAGTATCTGGAAAGTTCAACTAACTGGAAAAATTAGAAAATGAGTTTTTCTAAAAATTTTACATCTGCACACCCGTGCCGTTCCATTCATGCAGACAATTTATTTCTGGAATGCAACGTACGCTCCACAAGGAGCGTAGAAGGAAAAAAAAAAAAGGAATATACAGTACTGTGATGTAAACAAGACTTGTTTTATGGAGGGTTCAAAAGCAAAAGTGAGACCCCCAAAGAAGGTCTTCACCTTTCGCAGAAAAACAAGACATAAAAACGAAATCGACAACAACAAAAAAAGGTAAAGGGAGACAGAATTGGGGGGGGGGG
>BGPR01026957.1:0-15443 GCA_013235015.1 Araneus ventricosus
TGTACATTTGTGCTTTCCGTTTCCTCCATATTGTTTATTATCAAATCAATGTCATTACCAACAGTTTATTTTTAATAAAAGAGTGATCAATTTTTGCCTTCTTGTGAACGAAGTATACAAAGAGGAAGTGTTGAAATCGGCAAAAAAATTCGACTTCGTTATTTTGACGGTACTTCTCATTTTAGAGCTCCTTAAGCCCGAAAAAAAACACACTCTCTGAGAAATATGTGTGTTTATGAACAAGATAACTCAAAAAGCTAGAAAAAAAGAAAAATTCGCATATTGTTTTATCACCATAACTGTAGATGTGTATCAGATTTTGGCCAAATCTGTCGACTGATTAACTGTATTTATTTATGAGTACGTAAATGTGATGACTCAGAAACACGACAAACTAGATAAATGAAATTTAGTTTGTGGTTTTGACCAGGAGTAGCGTACTATTGAACTAAAATTTTTATATAAGTTGCCCTATACATCTGGCTCTGAAGTTGTGAAAGAAAAATTATACTACCTTTCACGGCATGCACAGTAAAAAATTATTTACTATAAATGTTCATATCTTCTCTAATATTCAAAGTGTTTAGTTCAAATTTTAATACAATACTTCTCTGACATATTGTCATGTAATCTGTAAGTTTCACACAATTTGGTCGAAAACCCTGCAAGTTATAGGCAAAGAACATTCGGAAAAATCTGGGGTTTTTTTAAAAGAAATTTTTATAACTTCACGGGTATAAGTGCTTATTTTTTACGAAAATGCATGTATATATTGCGCACATCACACAAAAGAATTGATGGAAGTTGCAAACCATTCTCACATTTCTGTGAAGAGGTGAGCCAAAATCCATTTGCGAATTCATCTATTTCTTTCTGGTCAGTCCTCTAAATGCCCTCGTGACCTAATCTTCACTGTAAATTGCGAGTTAAAACCTAGCTTCATATGGTCGAAGTTCGAGGAAAATTCATCCACACTTTCGGGAGGTATTCGAAAAAATTTGCATTATCAGCTTTTTGTGAAGCAGCTGGATGCATTCGTTTGTCCCTGACAAAACGGTAAGGTTAGGTGACGCGAGGTATACAGAATCAAATTTCTTCGAATATCTCCCGAACGACTGTACAAATTTTTCTCAAACTTCGACAGTATAAAAGTTAAAAACTAACTCATAATTTACATTGAAGATTCGGTCACGAGGGCATTTAGGAGACTGACCAGAAATTGATGAATTCCAAAAAGGATTTTGGCCCACTCTGCTTCACAGAAAGTTGATAATGGTTTGCAACTTTCATCAATTTCTTTTTGTCTAATGTGCGCAATATTTCAGGGATGAGATTGGAAAAAAACCAAAAAAGCTGAAAATAGAAATCTGAAAATTTTACGCGTGAAATACGTTTTAAGTAACTTAAGCATTAGCGCGATAAATTATTATATTCAAATATATATATATGTTTGTGAGTGGTAATTGTTTAATTACATGTAGGGCTAAAATCAGCAAATCAAAAAATAAAGGACACTTAAAAATTACATGACAAAAAAGGAATACCAAATTAACAATGAAATACTAATGATACTTACAACTGTTATTTAGCCAACTAATTTGTAGCTAGAATAATAGTAAAAAATGTCAAAAAAAAATTATTTTAAAAACCTTTTAAAAATAAGATTTTGAATGAAAATGACAGTAAGCAATTAGTTAAATTCTACTTGGTTTTCAACAAATTTTTCCCTTTAAAATGCAGATTATTTTGAAAAAATAAAAAAAGAATTTTCAATCACAAGGGTCTTTTTTCTTAGCATTTCTTGCAAAAGGAGGTGCGGATATCTCTCAGTTTCTTTTAAGAAACGGATTCGAAGATCATTATAAGAAAATGGGGGAAAGTGGATTTTTTTCGGGGGAAAAAAAAAAAAAAAAAAGTGGAATTTTCTGTGAAAAAACGGAAATTTTTCATTTTAAGAAAATAAAAAAAGCGAAAATCCGCCAAAAAGCGGAAAAATCTTATCCCTGATATTTACATGCATTTTCGTAAAAATAGCACGAATATTAGGGAAGATATAAAGGTTTCCTTAAAAAATCCCAAATTTTTCCAAAAGCTCTTTGCTTTTAACTTGCAGAGTGTTCAACCAAATTGTATGAAACTTACAGATTACACGACAATACATAAGAAAAGCATTGTACTAAAATTTGAACTAAATACTTTGAATATTAGAGAAGATGTGAACATTTGTAGTAAATATTTTTTTACTGTGCATGCATGAAAGGTAGCGTACTTTTTCTTTCATAACTTCATAGCCAGATATACAGGACAACTTATATAAAAATTTCAGTTCAATAAGTTAAGATTCAGAAAGGTATCGGCATTTTGGTCAGTGCCGTTTCATTTTAATGCTATCTGCTGCCTCCAGATGGCGTTTGGGCACCCATTTTCCTATATGATTTTGGATGCTTATCGATGCCTGACCTCCCCTTAATGCTTGTACCAATATTTATGGGAAACCTAGTATATACAAAGGCGGAGCTCATATTCCACAATTTATCAACTGGAATCAAAATTTTTCAGGAAATCACACAAAAGTTGTTCAGCTTTAATGAAAAAACATTGACATACAGTTAAGTTGCTTACTTAGATGCATATCGGTCCGAAATATCATGACGTAATAGTGGAAATGACCTTTTTACTTTCTCGGATTCTAAGAGATTGCCAAAAAATTCGACCTCAAAATGTCAGTCAGACTCCATACCCCAGTCCGAAAAAGCCATTTTTGGAATTGTGTCCGAAAACACCTTATAATACAGAAAGCGCAAACAGATAGGGGGATAAAATCTGGTATACAGTCTGTACAACGCAACTCGAGATTTCCATCATATTTCTTATCTGTCTACTGTAAGTCTGTCCATGTGATTATGAGTACAATAACTCATAAATGCAAACGGCTGTATAGGTGAAATTTCGAATATAGCATTATCAAAATCTAGAGCGAATTCACAAAGGGTTGCTCATTTAATATGAGTAAAATACACCACACTATTATAATGTTAGGATCAATGTGTGTCTTCTATATAAGGGGGGGGGAGTTATAGCAATGTGTAAGCCAACATGCAATTAAATGATGCGATGCGAACAGTTACGTTTTTCACGTGAATGTGATATCATATGGCTTGTCTGTATTAGGGAGGTTCATGCCCACAATAAACAGAACAAGTGTAAGGCTACTAAAAAAATACAGCTTAAAAGTCACTCCCAATTTGAAGTTCAAAGATACTTTGTTAAGGTTGCAAAGGATATCAAGTCATGCACAAGAGATTTAACTGAAATTAATCACAACCAATATTTCCAGTGAACAAGCTGTGGTTCACCAGTTGATAAATAACAGAAGATAGAATTTTGAAGTTTATTCGCAGATTTTAATAAAATTACTTATGCCAACATAATTTTCTCAACACATTTTGCTCAAATATAAAAGAATTTCAAAGCATAAATGCACTGTGAAAGTTTTGGCTGCTTCCTTTGCAGTCATGACCCACAGTTTCATATGAGGAATTGTTTCCTTATCAATTCATAAAAATACTTTTATTGTAAAACTAAAATAAAGCATAATCAAAAGCTATTTATTAGTATCAATAAAAATTACTTCAAAATAAAATCTATTCTTATTTTGTTTCCAACAAAAAGATAAAAAAAAACTTTTAAATGATATTTATGTGAGAATTAAAAAAAGATTTATCCATTATTGGATAAGGATAAGTTTTCCCCTGCATTCCCCCTGAAGATTGGAAGTGTTTAAAGGATAATCGCAATAAATTGTTGATAAATTTAAATATAGCCTGCAAAATTGTTGGGTGTCAAATAATATGAAGGATCAGATGCACAAGCTTATAAATCACGATTTATTGAAACCCATTAGCTAGAGAATTAAGAGATAAAAAAGGTTGGATAGCTTGTCCAATAAAAATAACATTTTATCACACATGTTGCTGAGGATCTAGTTGATCCCTCCTACTGACCACAGTAAAACCAAGTAGAAGCTTTTATATTTGTGCTGCAATGTCAAAACCATTATAGCTAGCTGACGTAGGAATCCGGAACATTTAACAGTTGCCACAACCAGTGGCGAATCCGGAATTTGGGTCGGGGCTGAGGTCATAAAAAATTTTGTATCGTCATGACGAATGTCAAACTTCATGGCTTATGCAAAAAATGTTTTTGACCGCTTCAAAGCTACAAGTGGAATGACTAGAAAATGAGGAAAATTTTGGAGCATGCCAAACCAGAAAGCAATGTTGTCACATTATTTTTTTTAAAAAAAGGGAAATTAAGAAAAAAGAGTTGTAGTGATTTTAAATAAAATCAAGAATTCTGGTTTAGCTCTAGGGGGGGGGGGGGCGGCCGCCCAATAGTTCCCCTGGATTCGCCACTGCAACAACAATTATAGAAATTACTGATTTCTGTACAGAAAAAAAACTTTGGAGTGCTGTGGTTTTGCAGTGCCTATACACAAAGTATCCCTGGTTGTATTGATCAAAATGATCTTTAATAGTGATTGACATTTACGAATTCTAAGCAATAGTTTGAAACTAAATGACAAATGAAAAAGAATGACATGAAAATCAATGACAATGATCAAGAAATCCTGAATAAAATTTTTAAAGAAAATATCCATTCAACTTCACATGAATGAATGAAAACTTTTCTAAAAGTTTTTATTAATAAATGGCACATTTCAAATCAGTTCAACATTAATTCATTCAATACAAACAATGATTACAAAAATAACTTTTTTCATATTCTATTTATATAGAAACATTTTAGCTGTCAGTAAAGTTTGGCTTCCTTTTTTCCAAAAAGGCAGTCATTCCTTCTCTGCGATCATTCTGAAAGAAAATCAATTCTAAGGTTAAATTTTTGCTAAACATTTTTGTAACACTCTAAAACAGAACAGTACTGAAGACATTTAAAAGGAGGTTTCTTACAATAAATATCCATTTTATTTTAATTCAAAAATGGTCTTCAAAGCCTAAATTTTAAAGCCGTAGTTGAATACTTCTAATATTTATCAAATTCTAGTAAATATTTTCTAGTTTGTCAATACTTGCATGTACTTTAAGGTATTTTTACAAACTTTTTAACTTGACTTTTTATGTTTGTAAAAACGAAATTTTGTGATCGATTTTCAATTCATTTCCTGATGTGGTAGTTTTCAAATTTATACACTTGCATATTTTTGATGACATTACACTATTTTAATATTTTCAAAACTTAACTATTAGTTAATCAATTGACTTCATTAAATTTTTATTTCATACGAGTGGCATCATCTGGTAATGAATTTCTGAAAAAAATTATTTTAACACTATTACTAATACAATAGCCCAGTTTTCTCGGTAATGCTCCGACGTCACCAACAATAAAACTCGAGTCCTAGCACTGCGAGAAGTTAAACAGCATTATTTCATTGTTAGAGAACCTAAATTTCAGTAATTTTAAATTTAAAAGAGTAATTGTCATTCTAAGTTCAAATTTAATAGCTCTAAAATAGTGAAAAAAAATTTGCTATAAATTAATTTCCTTTTTTTTAATAGACAGTAGTAAATTACGTCAGTGGTATATCATGCGTGTGATGTAGATTGGACGCCACAATGCATGCTTTATCGCAATCGTGTCAATATAATTTGATATTTTTTTGACAACGTTTGACAAGCAGAGGAGAGCTTTGTATTGATTAGAATTTCGAAAAAGAAATTGAATCTTTGAAATCTTAACTTTTGACGAGCTGAGAATTTCATGGTTATTGAATTATAATAAAATTGTTAAACAACAAAAAATACTTCACACGGAATGCTGTTTACCAAGAGGTTTTCTGAATGAAGAAATATGTACATAATACGTAAATAAAAAAATATTTCCTGTCACAAAACATATGCTTATTTTATTTGATTTCAATCAATGTTAAACATTTCTCTGGCATATATATCTATTTAAACACATCAAATTTGACGGGAAATCTCTTAAATGAAGAGACAATTTGCATCCGTCATACCATGACGGGTGATTTTCTAGTTTATAATAATGAATTAAGACTAAAAAGTTGAAAATAAAATATATTTAAAAAATTTTTTTAAAAATTAATAAAAGCATGCTTTTAAAAACCGTTTTGATTAAAGACCAATCAAAAAGTGCCACAAAGTGTCATGGCAGTTTTGAAACTATCAATCAAAAAAGTACTAAGCAATGTGATGTCTTCCTTCCACATTTTAGTAAAAACAATTGCTTTTGAACAATTACTATAATTTCAAAGACCCAGTCATAAGCTCTCAGCACTGCCATAGTGTTCAGGTAGTAGTCAGAACAATATTTTGTTATATGAAATTCTCAACCAGCATTTTGCTTGTCACTTTTATAAATTCATTAAAACTTATTTATGGTATGTAATATAATCTTCAAAAAAGTATTTTTAAGCTCTCTGGGTTTAAAACATTGCAGAACTTTTCTTTTGTTTTGGACAATATAAAACTTCCACAGTACATGATTTTCAATTAATCGTGTTTCTTTCTGTCACAAGTTCTTCACATATGACTTGGAATATTTAGGATTAGAATTAATTCAAAAGTTACATACATATAATGTATTGCAGACATTCAAAATATTATTTTTAGAAACATCTGATTAATTAGATTATGTATGTCAAAAAGCATACAGGATGAGAAAAAAATGATTGTAAATGAAAACTAAATAAAGCCATATGCACAGTAAGAAAGAAAGATTACTAGCCCTTAAAAAATATACAGCATGTATGCATTATTGAAAAAGAAGCACAAATATTATGAAAAAAGAATTTCAACATCTAGAAAATAATTATTATGTAAAGTAAGAAACTTTTCGAAAAAAACATACCGTGGCAAAAGTAGCATGGAAGTATCGCTTCTCTGAATGCAAACCTTGAGCAAGAGTGGTCTCAAAAGCTGAAAGATATTCTTCCTTTAGTATGATTCAATATTAAACTGAACCTGATTAATATTTCAATGCATGTTAATTAATAAAATAAGAAGAGATAAAAAAAATTCTTTGTGCCTCAAAAAGTAAATTTTCCATACAACAATAAAAGAAAGATTAAAAAAGCAATGCCAGAAACACACTATGTATGATTAATTTGAAATACCAGTTAAATAAACAATTATGTACTAAAATTATTCTTTTGCATAGTGCTCTGAAATAAGTAGTTTACAAATTTTTACATTAAATATTTTTTCACAACATATTCAAATTCAACAGTGTTTCAAAATGTAATTTAAAAACAAAGAGTTTCTTCATCAAAATCAGCTTGCACAAATGTATTAGTTTTTTAAAAAAATATATAGGTTAAATATTAACCTTAAACTGCATAAGTTTTTATTTTTTGACCTCAGTTGCATAAATCAATACAAATAAGTGTAAGGAATATGGGGGAAAAAAGCCAGTAAAACAACAACAACAACAACTGAATTTTGAATGGAAGTTAATTTAAAAAAACTAATTATTTAATTTAAATTTCTTCATTAAAAGCTTTCTTACTTAAGGTGAAAATTAGACAAGCAAATTATTTTATTAAGAAATTATAAAATTATTCAAAATTTATTTAAAAATGTAAATGACACAAGAAAATGATAAATGTTTGTAGCTATTTAACAAAAAAGAAAAAGCTTCTACATTTGAAACACCTTTTTAAAAAATATTAATTTTGCACATTATTATATTTAGAATAGAGCATGAAATTATAATTTTTTTCTACACAATAAATGCAACAAATCAAACTTAGCATAAACTATATCAAGGAGATTCAAGTTCATGCTGAAAAAAATTGGTACTATTCCATTAGTGGAGCCCCAATCATCACTGAGCTTAGATGCTGATGCTATTTGATAAAAATGCGCGTTGTCAATAGGATTTGGCAGGTTTTTGTTTCGACCCCACTAATGTAATACAGAGTTCCCACTCTTATTAAGGAAAAAAAAAAATTCAAGGACTTTTCAAGAAAAATCAAGGACCATAAAATTACACATTTTAGGCATAAAAATGCAAATGATAAATTTAAATCACATTAATCGTTTATATTTTTATTTTTGAAATACAAAAATTTGATACAGATCTACAACTCTAATGATAAAACTTTGTACCAAATTTTATCCATCTAGATATTTAAGTTTTTGAGTTATTGTGTTAACATGAACACAGACTTCCCTGGCACTACGAAATTAAATAACATATATTTTCAAAACAGATTTCTTTGCACAGAAAATCAGTTATTGGTATTTAAAACAAAACTCTGTCCAAATATGTCAGTTATTTTCAAAATACATTAGGACAATTGCAGGACTATTTTATTCGGCAGAGAAATACCCTCTGTAGCTTTTACTGCGTTGTCAAATTAAGCTGCCTTTGAATATACAAGGAGAAGAAAGATTGATGATTGACAGCATTCCCATACAAACACCCTTTTTCTGGCGGTGGAATTCTCAAGGCAAAACCAAGTCACAAAGAGGTTTTTTCTCTCCTGTCTCAAAAAATATTGGATGGACATTTTGATTATTTTTCAAGGACCTTGCAGAAAAATCAAGTATTTTTCCAGGGCCTTGAGTAAGGCCAATAAAATTCAAGCTGTTTTCAAGGAGTGTGGGAACCCTGTAATAATACCAAAGAATTTATTATATTTTAAAATATACTTACAATTGTTAACAGATTCTTTGCAGAGAGCAACAATCAATTTAGAATTTTGGCAGATTTTTTCACCCAACTTCACAGCCTCACTCACAACTTTATCTGCAGGGAATACTTTACTGACTAGACCTGAATGAAAAATAAAATGTATTGAGTGACTGATATATGGCAGATTTGTGGATTTCTGCAAGTCAGTATTTCCTGATATTTTTTTAATTAATAGACTTAAAGACTGGATTACTCCAACTCTCCAGGAATCGTAGATTTACCATTTGAATGCAACCTTTCAGCACGTGCATCCATTTGTTTAGAACATAAATACACATGCATGGTCATTTTAAATGAAAAAAAAAAAAAAAAGATTTTTTATTTGCACATATAAAAATATTAACACCTCGATGCATTTTTTGTAATATTCTAAACATCTTAATTCCAGTAATAAAATGTGAGAAACCCTCTTCATTTTGAACTTGCTAAACAGAAATAAAATAAAAAAGTCATCATTGCAGAATATGTCAATGACAAACACAAAAGAAAATTCAGTGAATAAAAAAAAATTAAAGTTATTAGAAGTAAATTCCTAATAGCTAGGATAGAATGTCCATTTAATTAGTGGTAAGAAAAAGGGGGGGAAAATCCAAGATTTGCAAATTCAGCTAGAAAATATCTTTCAGCTCCTGGAAGCACAATACATAGTAACTGCTTATTTTCTGAAGCTCACAATATATATGTATTAAACCAAACAAACTTCTTCCTGAAAATACTGAACAGTTATTGTTCTTGCTTCATAATTCCAGACTTTACAATGATAAATGATACAAAACATTATTAAATAACTTATGTACAATGCAACTTAAAATTGGGTAAATGTTAGAAAATCTTTAAATAAATGTACTGAATAGTAATTCTGCAATATTCTTTATAAAATACATTTAAACGTACATTTTAAAAACACTACTACCCTGAATATATTCGGCCAAATACTTGCTGAATATTCGTTACATTCCTATTAGAAACAAAAACTAAAATTTCCATACTACATGCACAAACAAAATGAAAAAAAAAATGTTAATACGCTTTTTAATAGAATACTCAAATGTAGAAAGGACCTATTTTAACCAAAAATATCAATGTCAAAAAATTGTAAATGCTTGAGGTGCTGATGCTAAGCAAATTGGAATTTTAGTTGCGCCTTGAATATATTTTAATTTTAATGACTATTTGGGAATTTTCTTTCTTATGATATTCATTGTGGTTCAAATTCTTTGTAATATTGTTTTCAGCACCTCACATTTTTACAATCTTGTTCTGAACAACTTTTTGGGAGGGTAAAAAAAACCCATTTCTACATTTTAGTACACTAAATAAAAGTGCGCTTTCCATTCCTTTTATTATTATTTTTCATTATTTTCTAGTTTTTATTCTTTAATATATTTCAGAATTCATTATCATAAATATTAAAGAATCTTCAAATAATTTTTTCACACATTCGCCATATATAAATTTTGATAAAATTAAGCAATTTACTGATATTTTCTGAAAATATTGTATTGTCATCAGGGACACACAGCTTTTTAAAATCCTAGATCCATGAAAACAAGTCAAATTAAATAAAAGCATGTAAAAATGATCGATTCATAAATTATGGGATACAAAATGGAAAAAAAAAAAAAAAATGACAGAAATTACCCCATTTTTCAGCATCTTGGGCAGAGAACTGTTCTCCAGTCAAGACTATCTCCATTGCTCTGGACTTTCCAACAGCTTTTGTTAGCCTTTGAGTGCCTCCAGCTCCTAAAATCAGAAACTGAAATCAATTTCCTCAAATGAAGCAATCAAAATTGTAATTTTAAAAAAAGAAATATCAGTTTTGATGATATTTAAAAAAACATATAAATTAGATCATCCAGTTTTTTATAATAAAATATGACAAACCTGTTCAGCAAAATAATAATAATAATAATAATAATAAATATTTTAATAATAATATATTAAAATATTTTATATAATTTTTTTAAAACTTGGTATGCATATACAATATTGTACTGCTTAGGATTTAATTATTACATATTTAAAAGGATTAAAAATGTTTGTTTCCCAATATCACACAACAATAAATGTACAACAATGATATTTTCATGTTCTGACCACCAAATTTGTCAACTCTAGCACTTTAAAGTGTAGAAAAACACAGTAGTTAACTGACACAAAAGATACATTTTTAAATCCTTTCTTACACTTTAGTTATCATTTCTTTTTCAGGTCTGTTATGGAATGAATAATATCTTTGTTGATTATTCTGAAGCGTAGTTACAGCCCGAGATTATTTTATAAAAAGCAAGATTCAGCAAACATGCTTTTTATGAAGTACTGAAGTTAAGTTTACCATTTATTGAAAGAAACAACTCAACTTATCTTAAAATAAATAAAAGTCATTATGTGGCTATGTTCCATATCTCCTCCTAAACCATGGGACCGATTTCAACCAAATTTTGCACACTTATTATTTAAGACAAGAGAAAGATACCTTTCAACTTTTCAAAATGTAAAAGTTAATTAGAAATTAACCGAATTAGCTTCTCAGTGACACAAATTTCATTTCCGTTGAATTTATTGCTGTCATTTCAATAATTAAAAAAAAATTAAATTGTGTATAAAATTCAAAATTTGTAACAATATTTTTTTATTGTTGAAGAACAAGAATACATGTGAAAAGTTGTTGCTAGAACACATTAACAGAATTCTGAAAGAACACTAAAGAAAAGTTTAAAAGCAGGAGATTCATAATTTATATCAGGAACAATTATTGACCTGGTTTATTTTAACGCTCTTTATTACTGAAAACTTACCAAATTAATTGACCCAAAACATTCGTCAAAACCTTTCTTATTTATGAATTAAATTTGAAGTAAAAAACATTTCAGACAGTAAAAGAATTTTGTGTATTAAAATTTTCTATAGAAAAATAATTTTTGCATTCAAAATATTAAACATAAAAATATTTTAATCCCGAGCAACACCAGGCATAACAGCTAGTCTTTTAATAAATGGTTAACTTGATTGACCAGACTTCCACAGACAATAATAAGGGAACCGAGAACCATTCAAAAGAAACTCCATGGGAAGATGACAGCTTGCTTAACCTATATAGCAACTTCTCATCCTCATAATTAAAGTACTCCACCCAGAGAGTGATTGAGCAATAAGTAGAATAAAGAATATAAAAGGTACTTAATAAAATAAAAAGTATAATATTTTGCTTGCAAATTTAAAAGCTAAATAAACAAGACAATAATACTAGCATTGTAGCATGGGTCACTGGTTAAAAGTGGGAAAAATCAATAGAACACAACAAAAATTTGCCTCCATATGATTTGAGTTCTGTGTGAAGTCTGACAGGAAAATCGAAGATTTTACATCAATGATAAACAGAAAATTGTCAAATGTTTTGCTCCTTCTCCAAAGAAATTAAAATAGCAGGGTCTCTTCTCGAGATCAATACAATTCATTTGCTACTGAACATTATAATACATAAAAAGAAGTGTGTTATACAGAGGATTAGAATTTTATTTCCATTCAAAAGAATGATAGATTAGATAACTCTGTACAATCCGAAGTTGTTATGAAATCCAATGAGATAATTCAACCCTTTGTATCGTCTCGAGCATGAACAATCTTTCTCTTAATCTCCAAGAAATTAATATCTTTTTTCTTGAGTGAATCCAAATCATTTTGTTTCATATTATTATACACAAAAAGAAATATACAGGATATCTACTAAGTCTCTTTAGAATTAAAAAAAAATACTAAAGAGGCAAATGATCACATACATTAATCGCATTCGTACCATGTACCCAGTAGTTGTCAAAGTTTGTGATCAAATCGCATTTTTGTATTTAAGGTATTGAAGAAAGAAAGGCTGCTGTATAAACCTAAAAAAAAGCCACTGTGGTCCAGAGTAAGGAGGAGTTAAAGGAGGTCGAACTTTATTGATTCTTAAAAGAATATGAGAACATGAATTCAAAGATCGCTTTATAAACAATTTATCATTACAATGAAAACTGGAATTTGTAGGATTACTTTTTTTGCATCATTGAAATTGAACTGGATACATCAGTAGGTGTTACGGTTGCATTTACAACAGAATCATCACTTAAAAGATCAGATGGCAAACGGAGTGTGGTTCCATAAACAAGTTGGAAGCTGGATGCAATTAAATCCTTCTTGATAGCAGTGTGCACAAAAATCCAACAACACCACGGGTAAAATCTCTGTCCATTTTCGATTTTCGTGAGCAAAAAGAGAACTCTTAAGATGTCTGTGTAGTCTTTTAAACCTAATCATGTCCAGATCACCATGTTAAGAATGAGACTCAGATCACGCTGTCGTGATTAGGTTGAATGAAGGTAGCGTAGGGGCGTTCAGTGATTTCAATTGATGAAGTCATTTATTTAAAACAACTATTTTATTAAAATATAAAATCATTTAAAAGACATAACCAAAATCTGCCTTCACGCTGCACCTAGCTGAGCATGGAGTTTACCACAAATGGAGGGTGCTATTACTGCGAGTGAGAGTGATGCAATGAATGACTGAGCTTTTTATGCTCAGATACAAGACAATGCCTCTTAAGTGATGTCACACTCAGCACAGCACAGCTCGAAGTTAACAAATAAACTCTGCACTTTAGAACAAGAATTACATTCACCACAGCACAATAGGTATCTTTCAGAAGGAATATGTTCAATTACCCAACTGCTATTGAGTAATTTTTTGATATCTTGTATCGAACAAAGATATGGGATATTAATGAACTGAAGCAAATGTCACTGATGTCATTGCTACTATTAAAGACACCAAGCTGCAGAGAACGGAACAAGAAATCCAGCACCATATTGATGAGCTTCATGCAACTAATGGACTCTATATAGTGGTATATAAAATGATGCAAAAAATCAATATCAAAACATTGCTTTGTAATGATTTCCACATATTTGAATATTCATTTGCTTTCTTAAGAAAATGTTGAAACAGTAAAGAAACTTCGTGGACATCTTGTATTAAACAAAAGATTAAAATTCCATTTTCATTCAAAAGAATGAAAAATTTAAATATTTCTTTATATCTTACCCCTCCACTTTTATTATTCATAACACTTCCGAAAACTTACCAGGAATGGTGCCAATCAGTATTTCTGGTTGTCCAAATTTTGCACCTTCCCCAGCATAAATGATGTCACACATCATGGCCATTTCGCATCCACCACCAAGCTATTTAAGGACAATACTTTTTTTAAAATAGTGCAGATAAAATAAGAAAATTTGGACAGACAAACTTAAATGAGATCATTTATTTCTCAGTAACAAACTAGCAGAGTACCTAATGTTTCCCAGTCATTTTCTCATCAAAATCTCTTTAAAAAATAGTTTTCGACTCCCAATAGAAGATGGTAAGGCTATGATTAACAAGTGTTTCTCTCAGACTAAAAAAAATTCATTATTATTATTACAACCTGCCCCGTCCCAGCCTACACAAAAGGGTGCAAGGCCTTTCACAGATCAGAGGGGAAACATTCAAAAGTAATTGCAATTCAAAGTTACATTACTTATTTAAAATTTAAAATCATGCAATATATAGAGGGTTTAGAGTTAAAGTGGACCAAGTCCATGCTTTGCCTATTTTGTATGAAGACTGCCATGATAGTGTAGAAATGTTATATTTTCTGCATAATAATGATTCAAGTCCATAGTGTTGCAAAAATTGTCCTGTGGGTGTACGTGAATGCAGATTATGAAGCAGGATAACAATTTTTTAAAAAATGACTCTTCATTCCACAAGGCTTACAGCAAAAACAGTAATGCAGCACAGGAAACAAAACTAGACAGTTCTTGTAGAAATTTACAACAGAGATAGAGAATCTCAGACACAGTGCTTTCAATAACACCCAAATATTTTTCAGTTCACCAGCTTGCCTGCTGATCAAAGTCCAACTAACTACTCTTGGTTTGAGAGCTTGCTTTTACACCTTTTCAACAGGAAGAGACGTCATTACGTAGGAAGTCACAATCTCTAGAAGGTTCATGAAGTTACTGGCTCCCAGTACCGGATTTTTCTAGAAGATTCCTTTTGTTGCCAAGATTAGTATGTCAGGGAAACAATTTTACAGCTTTGTAACAATAGTTTAATTTGTATCCACCAGGCAGAAAGAACAATTAGAAATTGTTATTTTTTAAATAGAACTTTGAGATTTGTTTTCTCGGAAATGAATTTAATAGACTTGGTTCACTTTAACTCTGAATCCTCCATAGAAACAATAACTATATCTTAGGTTTTATTGTGATCATCAGTACCTCAAAAATAATTCAAATATTTTAGTGGTCTTCAGCACTACAAAATATCTAGGTACAGTAAATTCTCAATTATCTGGCATTCAAGTATCTGGAAAGTTCAACTAACTGGAAAAATTAGAAAATGAGTTTTTCTAAAAATTTTACATCTGCACACCCGTGCCGTTCCATTCATGCAGACAATTTATTTCTGGAATGCAACGTACGCTCCACAAGGAGCGTAGAAGGAAAAAAAAAAAAGGAATATACAGTACTGTGATGTAAACAAGACTTGTTTTATGGAGGGTTCAAAAGCAAAAGTGAGACCCCCAAAGAAGGTCTTCACCTTTCGCAGAAAAACAAGACATAAAAACGAAATCGACAACAACAAAAAAAGGTAAAGGGAGACAGAATTGGGGGGGGGGG
>BGPR01026958.1:0-21119 GCA_013235015.1 Araneus ventricosus
AGGAAAGTACTTATTATTTGCACTGTATCTATTGTCTTGGGCTAAATGTTATGTGTCATACGCCTCTTTTGATGAGTAATTATACCATTTTGTCGAACCTGCTCGAATAGATGACATTTAACGATTTTCAGCTGAACTTTTTAGACATTTTATATTTCCTTGAGCCTAACGTGGGATAATCTTAGAAATTAATAGATTTTTTGAGATTTCTATTGAAAACACGGAGAAAGTCAATTCGAACATCATTTACTGTTAACGCGAGCCAAACTGAAGATGGAATTAAAAAGGGAACTCTGAAGATGCCATGCACATTAACGGTTGTCAGGTGACAGCGAAATTGTATGATTCGGCTACGCCCTTTCAATAATAAAGCAAAAAACGACCAATTTTGCTCCGCAAATATGCCTAATGGGCAAGATATTTAACGTTTATTTTAACAATCTGCTTAAAGAAAATAAAAAAAGAAACGAATTCGAAATATTAGAGAACAAAATGCTCTTTATACAATATAGTATTACTGTAAATTTGGAGCACGAAAAGTTTCGAATAGGATTAAGCGTTTTCTTACATTGGCATATTATTGTTTCAATATTAATTCTATACCTAAAAATAGTATTTCTTTGTGGAAGGAAAGTTCGTCCATAGAATTACAATCATGCATTACACAAAACTTGTTTTGAGTCAAGAATTTTTTTTATACAGGGTGTTCCAAAATTCGACCGACAAACTTCTAGGATTGATCGTACACATTAAGACAAGCAAGTTTTGCAATAAAACATGGGGTAGCAAACGCAAAGGGCGAACTCTAAATAAAGGAAGCTCTTTACCATTGAATTAAGTAAAAGAAAAGATGCAACAGGTAAAATGTAAACAGGTTTAATGGAATCCAAATTCACGACAGCAAAACATCCCAAATGCATACATAAGAACACTGAAAGTCGTTTACAACATGACACATGCAATGGCAAGTAGCACACGATATCAACAAGAAACCTTTGAAGTAACATAAAGTAAGTGTTCAAAGGACTTGCCATCCGAAGCAATACACGCCTCGCTTGTTGTTATTCGTGAAATTGTGTTGTTGTTATTCGTGAAATTCTGTTGTTGTGCTATTTTGAATTTGTATTCCAGTGAACCTGATTTGCATACTTTATCTTAAATTCCCTTACCCTTTATTTAATTCACTAGCTGTTATGCCCGGCGTTTCTCTTTATTAAAATACTTTCATGTCTAATATTTTTGATGTAAAAAACTACATTTGTATAGAAAATTACAATACTCAAAATTGTTTTATCGTCTGAAATGTTTTTTAAATTAAAATGAGAATATCATTTGAACCAGACGATTTTTAAAAATCGCCGACTCCATAAGTTATTAATATTTATTGCATAGATACTTCAAATTTTGTTCATAAATCTTGCAGTATAAGTGTTAGATTGCAAAAATTGCATCTACATCATTTTTCGGTTTTATCAGTATTTTTAATATTTAATTCTTCGCCACCAAAGTTTCTTTCGAATCTTGTGGCATCTCTGACAACTTTTGAAATTCAAACGGTAATTTTTATCAGTTTCATTAAATATCTAAATTTTTCTTAATTATTTACTTTGTATTCGACTTATATATTAATTGTCTTAACTTTTGATATCTTTTCCATTATTGTTTCAACTTTATTAATTTATAAATCAAAATTTTTCAACGGGACTATTTACTCGCCATCTTGTTACGGATGAATTTATATGTTACTAGCTGTTACCCGCGACTTCGTGCGCGAAGAATTTGAATTATTCTTTTTTTAATTCACGAATGCAAATGTTTTGTTGCATTTTGAAAGGGGAAAGGAAAAGTTCTGACGGTTAATAATACTTAATTGGACGGCTGACAGGAGTGTACTGTACATGTATGCTGATATAGTTATATAAATTGTTTATCTATGATGATATACTTTTGTATACCACGTTATTTGCACGGATGTAGAGGTTGTGTGGGCTGTACACACGTGAACAGGCCACATATAGTTGCCCATGGGAAAAATATGGTTTTTCCAAATGTACGCCTGCCACTTTCAGTGTCTGGCCCTGAGCCTCGAAAATGATATTTTCACAGAGATTTGTTACCTTTTGAACTGTGATGATAAATCCTTCGGTGTTATCGGAAGGCGTGGAATTAAAACACTCTCTCTTCTCCCTGTATCAGTCATAACAGTAGCTTTCACGACGTTTGTACCTAGGTGTGTAATTTTTAACTGTGTGCCATTGCGCAGTCTCGGTATATCGAGTTTACGTATTAGTAGTACTGGCACACCGACTATCATTCTAGGCTTATCGGAAGGTGCCCCTGACAATTAACACCGGCAAAAGCCCGCGCGCGAAACAGTAATTTGGCTTGAATTTATTTCTATAAGAATAAAAAGTATTGTTAGAAATTACGTTAAAAAATATTTTTAAACCTTTATAGCAATCGGAGAAAACATTTCATCGCAATGGAATTAATAGCATTAAAAAGATCATTTTCTGGTCTTTAAAATGGCATAAAAATAATTGTTGTCTAATAAAGATTTCAGAAGTTATTGGCAAAAAACGTCTAAGCATTAGGCTTAAAAGCGGCTAATGTTCGTTATTTAATTAAATATCTTAAGAACTAATTAACTCTGAAAGTTGAAAATAACACCTTTGACCTAAAAATATGCTCTAGAATGCCGTGTGTAAATTTCACGTCGCTACCGTTCACCGTATAGGAGGAGTTCTTGTGACCAACCGATTGACCGACAGACAGACAGATACATGTAAATTCTGCCTTATTTTATGGATACTTATAAATATAAGCAAAATTTTCAGAAATAAAGGTAAATTAGTTCAAAGTCTAACCATCTCCTAGCAACTGAGTAGCTATAAATTTGCGTTATTTCAAAATCGTCTGCACGTAAAATTTAAAAAATTAATAAAAATTGAATGAAAACTGTCACAGAAATAAAATTGGTATCATTGCAAAGGCAAAATTTTTATCTTTAAGATGGTATAAAAATAATTTGTATCGGACAATTTGTTCCGAAGTTACAGCGGAAAGAAGGATTACGTGATATTTGATTTTAAAAAGAATTTATTCCTCATGTTTTCGCATTCCTGAAGGATCACGTGACAGTCGATTGAAAAATAAAATATTCTTCATCAAGAATCGCCGAGTCAATGGGATTTGTTAATTATTTAATTGTTGTCTGAACTTTTAAAAATTAATAACAATCGAAGGAAAAATGTTACAGAAATGAAATTGGTATCATTGAAAAGGTAAACATTTGAACTTTAAGATGGTATAAAAATATGTTTTGTCAGACAATCTGCTCCGAAGTTACTGCGGAAAAACGGTTTCGGTTATTTTCTAATTAACTGACTGTTTAATTAACTTTGGGACTTAGAAAAGTTCATAAGTGTCTTCCCCTTGTCTTAAATAATAAGTGTACAAAATTTGGTTGAAAACCGTCCATTGGTTTAGGAGGAGATGTGGAACATAGCCACATACATACCCACATACATACCCACATACATATCCACATACCCACAATGACTTTTATTTATATTAAGATTAGGCTTTGGCGTCTCTCTCTGGAAGCATTTTTCTTTGTCTGAATTAGATTGCCTTTTTTCACAGAAAGTAACCGACGCACGTCTGGAGGTTCTCGAGACCGTTGGGATTAATTTCCTTCGGTTCTCGGCCTCTCAGACGTGCAGAAGATTTTTTTTTAGAAATGAGCACGTAAGAGGAGATGAAGTAAAATAAAAAAAAAACTGTGATTCCAATAATATTTTTTAAAAAGTGGTTTTGTGCATTGTCCGAACGAATTTTCAAGACCAGCGTTTGATTTTCTCGTCTGTGTTGAATGATGTCAGTTATGACCTATCATCCAACGTTCTGGGTTACCGCTGAAAGAAATTGTGTTGGCTTTTAAAGTAGTAAGAGCATTTTAGATCACAGATCGTGAATGACAAGGCGGTAAAATCCGCAAAGAAAGTGTGTTGGTTTTGAAAGTAGAATTGCATTTAGATCACAGATCGTGAATGACAAGGCGGTAAAATCCGCACTCTCATCAGTGATGTTTTTAAAAAGTGATCACTAAACTTGGTGATCTGTGTGGCAGTTTATTTCTGCATTTCTCGACTACAATGGTGATCAAGGAATGCCTTCTAAAAAATTGGTGATCGGTGTGGCAGTGTACACTGTTTGCTCAAAAAATGTTCCAAAAGTGTCTGGTATATCATAAAAGCATTAGCTGGACAACCACAAAAAATAACATAATTTGTGAGATCTCTCATTTACTCCAATTTTTCATTTTCAGTATATTGTGTAATTTTCAAAGTCTGCAATGTTCTTTTCATATTAATGAGTAGCTACATTTATCATTTATTTGTATTTTTATATTGATTGTTATGTGCATCCAAATTACAATTAATTCATAATATGGCAGTAGCACTTATTTTAATCATTTATTAATAAAAAATATTTAAAATTAACAACTTGATTCTGTTTCAATTTCTCTAATTTGAACTCACAATTTGCAATATATTAACTGTGTTTTCAGCAAAATAATTTAGCTGCCAAGTTTTTCAGGTCTGCAAAGGTAGGTGATTTAAATGAGTGTAGCTAGAATTGCATATTATTGTGTTTTATATTTCAGCACCCAGTATTGATTTAAGAATTGGTATATAATAATCTAATTTTGTCAATAGTGTACCAATCTAGCATTAACTTTTATAATTAACATCCCATCATCCAATAATAAGAAAGATTTTAACGGATGTTTTGGGATAATTACATAGTAAATTTTTTATTCAGAAAAAGCGTTAGAATAAATATGAATAAAAAAATAATAAAATTCGTCTTCAGCCAAAATTCTTCTAATGTGATCTAGTAACAGTTCTTATGTATTCTTGTTCTTCACCAATAAAAAAGGGGTTATAAATTCTAAATTTTATGCATAATATAATTTTTGAAAAATTATTAAAATGAGGGCAACGAATTGAACGGAAATGAAACTTGCGGCATGAAAAGCTAATTTTTAAACTTTCATTATGTGTAAAAATTGTTTTTATGGCATAATACATATTTTCGAAAAATAACACGGAAAATGCTAAAATCTTGCTTAATTTCCAATTAACTGAAATTTTAATAAGATTTGGAGCTATTAAAAGTTGACAGTGATCTCTCTCTTCTTATATAAAATATATTTATAAAAATAAGCAAATAATTCAGATATAAAGGTAAATTAGTTCAAAGTCTGACCATTTCGTAGCAACCGAGTAGCTATAAATTTGCGTTATTTAAAATCGTCTGCAAGTAATTAACAATTATTAAACTTTAAAAAATTAATAAAATTGAATGAAAAATGTCACAGATATAAAATTAATATCATTGAAAAGGTAAACCTTTGAACTTGAAGATGGCATAAAAATATTTTTGGGGAGATAATTTGCTCTTAACTTACAGCGGAAAAACGATTTCGGTTAATTTCTAATTAAGTAACTATTTAATTAACTTTTAGGCTTCGAAAATTTGACAATATTCTTTCCCTTGTCTGAAATAATAAGTGTTCAAAGTTTGGTTGAAATCGATCCAGTAGTTTAGGAGGAGATGTGAAACATACCCACATACATAGCTACAATGACTTGTATTTATATTAAGATTGGCAATGAGCCCCCTGAAGCGGTCGACCTTGACATTTGGGACCTCATGTTTGATCGCAAAAGCTGCTTGTTTTGATGTGTACGATCACCCCTAGAAGTTTGTCGGTCGAATTTTGGAACACCCTGTATAGAAAGTAGTTGAATCTATTAAATGGATAAAAATCCAGATTTAGCTGAATTTGTTAGAGCATGACCGCGGACCGCTAGTCAAGAGTCGAAATCAGGGGAGTTAGTAGGCATTTACAAATTTTTTTAGATGCTGCTTCCTGAAAATTGAAGGAAAGAGAAAGAACCAATGGATCAGAAATCCTTTTGAAAAAGTCTACATAAAAAAGTGAAAGTACCATCAAATGGAAGAAGACTCGTTAATTGAAATATTATGTGACCAGACTCTAAAACACTGTTCCCGTTCTGGATAAATGGTCGGCAGCAGTATCCAGCAATTGCCAAACTTGCACTAAGATATTTTAAGGGATTCTCGATCACTTATTTGTATGAACGTGCATTAATAACTTCAGTTTCTTTTTTAAACATAAGTTCAGAAATAAACTGATTGTAGAAAAAGATTTGAGTCTGAAACTGTCAAGTTTTAATCCAGATATTGACTCTCTCGTAGAGGACAAACAATGACAAAAATTCCATTGAGTTTTAGTTTGAATCTTGACTGTTTTTTTCAGTTTTCTTACATTGTGACAGCTGGATAATAACAATAATTAATAATAATAATTTTTGTTTTTTCATCAATATATTTTTACTACTTTTACAGTAAGCTTTACTAATTACTGACATATACGCGCATATTATGTATGTGTATTTTTTATTTGTATATTTAGTTCGTGGACCTCAAAATATTTTTTACACAGCAGATGGTCTGCACAACTAAAAGGATTGGGAATCGATGTGTTAGAGCATTACCATTTTGACTAAAAAATAATTTCTAAACCCAAACTTAGGTCATTTTTATAGAGTGCAATTTTCCAGTTGTACTTAATTTTGCAAAGATACTTCATTTTAATGTTTTTAAGTTTTTTTGTATTCACTTTATTAATCAACAATTATAGAAAACAATTTGTTCCATTTTACAGATCGAAGTTAATGTGGAAGCATTTCCTAGGGAAAAAAATAAAGTAAATGAACAGAACACTGAAAATATGTTTTTTTTATTGACGGAATAAGCGAAAAAAAGTGGATTATAAACTGGTGAGATTGCATTTGCAATTATGGGAAACAAAAACTGAAAAAGAAACTAATCAACTCATCTAAAGCGATAATGATAATATTTTTTTCATTCGCCTGTACGAAGAAGCATAATTTAATAATCCGCTCTTTTAGATCCGTCTGATTTCAAAGATTCTGATTCTCCATTTTTTTTCTAAACATTTTCTAACATATTTCAAACGATTGCTTTAGACTCAAGTCAATAATGGAAAAAAAATCAAAAACCTATCGACAGAAAGCAAAGGGGTTCATTACGATGAAACAAAACATAAAAAAATGATGTAAACAGAAGAAAAACGGAGGAGAAAATAAAACTTAAATTGAAACGGTAAAAATAACTTCCAAACATTCTTCTTTCCATTTTTTCAAGTTTTCATTCTTTGCAGAAGTAAAAAAATAATTAACAGGTTCAATCCCAGAAAGTTAACAAGATAAAAGTAAAACGGGAAAAAGAAGAAAAGAGACAAGAATTTGATGACTTCCCTGCCAATTATTTCCTTTCTTCCCGAACCTTTTGTTATACATTTTCCCGTTTCTGACAGCCGAGAAATAATAAAAGACGCGAAACGAATAGTTTGCTTCTCTCGCATAGTTTGCAGATAACTATGGAAACACGCCTTATCGATAATGATTGGTAAAAGCACTAAATAACTGAGGAACATTTGCCTAAAACTTTGGATTATTGTAGTGAGTTAGAAGTGGCCTAAACTCTGAAATATTTGTGAATAATCTTATACTTTCACTATTAGATGGGTCCTGGATAGTTGTATGAAGTTGTAAATTTTTTAAGCATTTGTAAATCCCTGTATTTGCCCTATAATTCTGTTTTATTTAAACTTTAAGTATCCTCTGTATATTCCCAGTTTAGTGTGCTTTTAACCTTACACCTGGTGCATCTAATCTGTGAAATGAAGCATACATATTTTTTTGTGCCTAAGTTCGGGTTTTACCGAGAAAGGGGCGGGTTCGTAGTTTCCTAGCTCGTTACTCACATTAGGGTATCGTGGGTTTTTCTGCAGTGCTCTTTTGATGTACGTGACGGGCACGTTAATCTGGCAGCTGAGTCGCGCCCGATTACTTTTGTATTTTTGATTTCCCAAATTTTTCTTGATGTTTCTTTTTATATACCTGCAAAAGTTCTTATACCTGTGTATCAGCCACTAATTCAATAATATTCATCTTTATTTCCAATATATGGTTTCAAAAATGTCGAATTATTTTAGACTCTCATCGACAACAGTTTTCATTGCTAAGGAGCCTTAAGGGGAAAGAAACATCACCTCCCTCCTCAATTCCTGGACACTTTGTTAGAAGGAATTGCAAGGAAACACAAAAAAGTTATTTAAAAACTTAAATATAGTTTTGTATGGCTAGTTCACTTTGATAAGGTTTTTCTTAAGTTTAAGCCAAAATCTAACTTTTAATCTCACAGAGGAGTTGCTCTGGCACGTGTTAGCATATGTATTGCGCCCGATCGCATATTTACAAACCCTACCCTGATAGAACTGAGGCAGGAAATCGGACAATATGATTGGCTCGCTTCGCCGAGAGCCGATGACGTCGTTCTTTGCTCTCGTATGGAAATTATAACAAAACAAGCCATTGAATGCGGACTTGGAATTAGTTTAGGTTTCTGTTGCTAGGACTACAACCTTCAAAATAACCCTTTGGCTTAAAAATATTACAACCCACGGAAGAAGATTTTCTGTGCTCAATTGTAAGAAAACAGAGAAAAGTAGGATGACTCTTGTTTTGTTACGATTGCCGTACACTACGTGCGAGAGCTGAAAACGACGTCACTGCCCCTCGTAGCCAATGATATTGGCTGATTTCCTGCCTCAGCTCTATCAGGGTAGGGTTTGTAAATATGCCGCCCGACCGAAGGTTAATATAATAAAATTTTGCTCACTTAATAATTGTCAAATGGGTTGCACCAATGTAATTTTAGAATCCATATGCTTCTCGCAGGAGGATAAAGGACATGACATAACGGGATAACGTAAGGTCAATGTACAGGTTAGTTGATATTCACAACTACATTTATCACATAAGAAAATGCTGAAAACGGAAAAGATGAAAGTTGATCTACATTTTATGAGAAGCATGAAATCGTTTATCGAGCTTGTCACTACATATAAACTTGTGTTAGTGATGTGAAAAGGCGAATGGAAAGAACTCTTAACTCAATTTTTGCGGTGAATTACGGGATGTTAGTCTGTGCTGGATGTAGGTGACAGCTGGCGGTAAAATTATGAAAATATAGGACATAAAATTCGTGTAAGAAGGTTAGTATAAGATGTGTAGTAATATGTACCAATAAGCTAGTGCTAAAGTTTCGCTCATTTTACCTTCATCTCTCTCTACAAATGAATCATTTGTTAGATTATTGAAATAAAGTTCCCATAGAAGTTATATGTTAAGGTTATTGTGATTAATCTGTTATTATGAATAATAACCGGTCAATGTGCTAAAAAATTTAACACTTTTACCGGTAATTATTCATAATACGCGGTCAATGTGCTAAAAAAATTTTACACTTTTACCGGTAATTATTCATAATACCCGGTCAATGTGAAAAATTGATTCATAACTTTAACCGCTTATTATTTATAACAACCTATTAACACTTTGCGGTGCAAGTCATTAAATTTTTTGAAATATGATGAAAAAACATCATGAATGAGTTTAGTTTATTGTCTAGACATAGAATCTACAAAAAAACTTACTTCATTCCGAGGGGGGTCATCCCCCTTTGGGGTTCCCCCCTCATATGAGAACCCCCTTAGGTACAGCCATCTTGATACACTCAAAAAATATTGATGAATCTTACAGAAAATCATAAATTAAAACTTCAAGAATATTGGAGGAAAATTTCCGAGTTAATTTGCAAAAATTGTAGACGTCCGGAACTGAAAAAATTTCTTATCTCTGAGTTAAGGAGTTTTCCCGAACTTTATGTCTAATAATTTCTATTCCGAAATGAAATTACATGAGGTTGCTATATACATTCTTAAAGTAGTACTATTAGCCCTATCCGAAACCTATTATTTTCCATTTATAGTTGAATTTTACGGTTGAGAAAGCGAGTGAAATTAGATGTGCCATCAGCGGGCACACTGTGCCGCAAAGGGTTAATCACAGTAAAAGCAACATATGCACAAAAAGCTGATACAGTTTATGAATATGAACATATTTACAATTTACAATACCTCTTTGTACACAAAATTGATGTCAGAATGAGATTATCTTCAAATTTTCGTTTGACACTTTCGATAACTGATACAAAAATATTGTTAGGTATACTGAATCTTAAGAAGGTTGCATAAGTTGCATAGTTTTTATGGGTTAGATTTGTGAAACGGGAAAAAAGATGTGAAGGAACTGCGCTTCCATGGTCTACGGTATTTGGGGAAATGTCAAAGGGAAACTTCATGGAAAACAGTAGACTTTATAATAATACTCATCATCGAAATACCATAAATTGAAAGCACAGTCTACGTAGCTGCTACGTTCGACTAAGGCAGATGAAAGCTGTCGTTAGTCTGAAAAATCTGAATAATAGCATTGAGAAAGCACGCCTCTGCTATGCGCAACCGTGTGCTTAGCCTCGTTTATCGGTATACTAGCTGAAAACCCCGCATTGCTCTAACAAACGTAAATCTTCTTTGAATCCTTTCTTGTTGAATTAAAACTTTCAAATATAGCCTTGTTATCACCTTATAACAGTATGGTTTGAATGAAAAAGCGAGAAAATCCCAAAAAAGAACATTTATTTTAAACAATACATAGTTACATAACTAATACAGTTTACAATGTACAAATATACTTACACTGTATAACTCGGTTACTGCGAAGCTTCTAAATAGAAATGTTTTATAAATCAGATAAAGTCAAAATCGCTCGAGAACAATTCTCACTCGAAAGAATTTCGCTGAAGAAGAATGCTCGAACAAAAAGAATACTTTAAACCTCAGTTTGGGGAATAAATACTAAATATAAATACTCTCCATCAATACTATAAATAAAGTCAAACTGAAACTCGCATTGCGTAGTAACTAAACTAACGTCATTGAATATTTGATTGCATATTAAAAACTACGAAATAAAAGATGCGAAATAAAAAGTTAAATGCATGCTACGAAATAACAGCGGAAGTAAGAAGTCTATCTTGACCTAAAAAAACAATATATTCTTAGCTTTAACAGTGGTAAAAACACGTGAATAGAGGATAAGGAAAAAATAAAGGAAAAGAAATTAGTTTGAATTTTATTTTATAACAATAAAAGCATTGTTGCAATTTGAGTTTAAAATGAATTTCGAAACGTTAATTACAGTCAGAGAAAAAAATCGTACAACAATTAAATTGGTATCATTAAAAAGATAATAATTTTCTCTTTAAGGTGATGTAAAAATAATTTTCGTACCGTAAGTGTTTCAGAAATTATTGGCGAAAAATTTCGAAAAATAGCTTAATTTTTGTTATTTAATTAAATAATAATAATCTAATTAGAATTTTCAAATAGTTTTTACGGCGTTAGCTCTATCTTGTGCTAATCCCTCACTGTGCCAAATTTGGTCGTAGTAAGTCCAACGGTGTGGGCGTGCATAAAGAACCAACAACAAAAAAAAAGAAAACCAAACAAGTACATACACATACTTTCCTCCTTTATACAGGATGTTCACACTTATCGTGATCCAAGAGCTAATTTCTAAACCGTTAGAGATAGACATATAGTTCCAATTGGGGAAATGCTTTAAATGAAGGGAAGCATTATAATATATGTTTTTTGAGTTACTAAATATATTTCTGAAAAGTTTACGAATTCTAACTTTTTCATGGCTCCCCGGTCCTATCAGTCATATTTCATAAAATATTTTTGACATGCTATCATTTTAAATAAAAAAAAGTCCCACTCTTCTGCGACTAAAACTGAGCGAGTTCTGGAGCTTCGAATTTCATAATTTTTAACCAATCAGCAGCCTCGTCGAGCAAGTGCTGTGCATTGATTGGTAGATGACGGCAATTGAAATGGTGTAAAGTGGTATAAGTCAGCGATATTCAGAACTCCATAACTGGGTCAGTTTTAGTCGCAGAAGAGTGGGACTTTTTTTTGTTTAAAATATTTGAGTGTCTAAAAAATTTTACTAAATATGATTGATAGGACCGGGGGACTGTATTAAAAGTTAGATTTTGTAACTTTTTTACGAATATATTTATTCAGTCAATAAGCATATATTATAATTTTTTCCTTCATTTAAAGCATTTTTCAGTTTGGAACTATATGTCTATCCGTAAAGATTTAGAAATTAGCTATTGTTCACGATAAGTGTGGACACTCTGTATATAGATTGTCGATTCCCCACAATGCTTTAATTTTTATGATGCCATAATTTTTCTTTCAACTTAAATCTTAAAGAGACAATGTTTCACTAAACAATAGTAAACAAACAGCAATTTTTAAAAGAATAATATTTACTTCTTAGAGGAGCCTGGATTTGCCCTGTGACCTTCTATATTTTACCCGTCGACCTTTCAAACACTCTAAGCCCTTCAGTGAGTGGGCCGACGAGAGGTTAAAAAAATATTATATACCATAAACTGAGTATGCTATGTCAGAAATCGGTGGAAAAGCTTATCCGTTGTTATCTTATACTTCGCTATAGGCTATAGTTCAGTTCAGGAAAAGGAATGGTGACGTCAGAAATAATATATAGGATTTAATGCTTTCTGGCACTAGTAGTTCTGCGAATAGTATACATCGCATCTAAATCTGCCCTTCATCACAATCTTTAAAGGGCTGGTCATTTTTCGTCTTTTTTCTAATGCAAATTATTTACGCAGGTTTCTGCTTTTATCAGCATTCACAAAATTACAATTAAATGTCTCGCCATTACCAAATGACACAAATGTTTCAATGGTGCCAAACTCACCATTGACTATTCAAACCTTGGGACCAATGAAACGGCCGCCAACTTGAAACAGAATCAAAAAATGAAAATCCTTGCACATACGTCATTTTTAATGGCTTCAAGGAACATTCATACCAAATTCCAAAAACTATCGAACAGCATGTTTGATCGTGACTACGTAATAAAGAAATTTACTGACAAACAATACCGAATATTCGAGTGAGTTGAAACAGAACTTTGCTACGCTCGGTCAAACAAGATGCCTTGCAATATCGCTACGAATCTTCACAATACTACACGTCATTCAGAATGCCGACAAATAATTATGAAGATACCGTACAATATATTTGTGCTAATAGGGATTTACACTGAGTAACTGAATTAATGGATTTTTTCCTCTGATTTTGTTTCAGAACAAAGCTTTTCCCCCTTCTGCCAAGATGTACCTAATAATTATGTGAACAGTAGACAACGCGTCCCCCAAAAAGATCAAAGACCTGTTCTTCATTGTAGTATTTAAAGGTTTATCCAATGTAGTCATTCATGTAGAAAACAATATTGTTTTTAGGGACATTAGACATATTAATTTTTCCCTGAAGTAGGTACCTTCTTTGCTCCCGTTTATACGCCATCTTAAAAAGCTATATTTACAATCCTACGACAACCAATTGCACAGGTTACTGAAGTTGTACCACAGCGTCAGTAGTACCCATGCCATTCTCCCCTTTTTTTAACGTCGAATCAGCAATACTGACGGCAGTAGAAGTGGAAAAAACCTACCGGTTTAAACCGAAAACAGTTTTTTTTGTTTCGGTTAACCGGTTTTTTTCGGTTCTTTATTGCCCCGGTTTAAACTGATTATTTTTTTAAAAATCCAAAAACCGGTTCGGAAGATAGGTTCGATTTAATTTTCGACTAGACTCAAATTTACCAACTTATAAAGCTTTGAATTTTATCACTTTAGGCCAATCACCGGCAACCGCTTTCTCGAAGCGTCTGTTGGTTGGCGGATTACTAAAAGAGTCCTTACGAAAAGATAAATATTGGCCAATGAATTGATTTCCTGCGGAAACAATACTAATAAAAAACTTTTTCTGCAAAAAGCGTCTGTTTTTTGTGGCCAAAAAATATTTATCTTTAGTCGGAAGTTCTGTAGCTTCCGAAAGATTAGTATCTACGTTGAATGATGTTGTTCCTGCTGAGAGGTGTCGACTCACGCATCAACACATTGCTGAAAGAGTCTTTATGAGCAGATTAGATGATAAATATTACCCAATGAATTAATTTCTTGTGGAAACAAGGTTAATACATTTTTTGTCTCTAATACTTATTTATTCCAATAATAACTCATTTATTATTATTACATATTGTATTAATTACTTACTTATAATCATTACTTATCACATTAATTAATTATTGTATTAATACTTACTTATTGTATATTATTAAACCAGACCGGTGTTCAAAAATCGGTTATTTTGAGAGCTTTTAACCACCAGGTTAAACCAGAGATGAAAAAAACCCGGTTTAACCAAAAAATGTTTTTCAATTTTTTTCAATAACCGCCATCCCTAGACGGCAATGCTATGGCTACTAGCATTTGATGATGTTATTTAGATTATTTAGAAAGGAGCTTCGATGCGTTACAACATAACATCGAAGAAAAATAGGTTTTCTGTGGTTTACTTATCGTTTTCGTGTGTATTTCGTAAGACCAAGAGCAATAAATATTTTAAATGAAATGTTTTTATTTCTTAGGGTTATCATTCTGTGTTGGTAGAATAATTGATTTTATGTAACTATGGCGCTCTGGTTCGATACATTCTTTTATAATGCTTATTTAAAATATTACACTTAGCGTTGCTTAAGTCGTACTTCAAATGATGCTTAAATTGTACCAGTTAAGCTGTAAGGATCTTTTGCACATCTAAAGACACATATCATTTATAGAAAGAGAATGTTGTTCTTTTTAATATGTAATATGAAGTGTGCTTTTTTTAAATTTTTAGGCAGGGTCCATAAACGTGGCAGAACGTACCGATAATACTTAGAGACCAGAAGATATGGACGAGGCATTATAAAAATTACCCAATGGTGATATGGGCTTCGATAAAAGTATAATATTCTTAAACCGAAACTGCTATGCACTTTCTAGAACTCAATAAAAATTATGAATTTGGAAAACCAAAAGGTTGACCGAGGATTAACTCAAGACCGGATAGTTTACTCAAAGAATAGTAATACAGGATGTTTTTGCTTCACTTGCGTCCAAGGTACGACTTAGGACATAGGTAGTACGACTTAAGAACCGGTTTCCTTAGTCGTACCGATGTTATTACTTCGAAATTTGTTTATTTCCTTCGACACAGTACGTGTATTTTGAACTTTCTTGTAATAAATAGGTACAATATTCATAGAAGTTGTGAATAATGTAAAATTTAAACCTTCATTTTATAAAATCTGCAATTTGTTGACATTTATCTTTAGAGGGTACGACTTAAGCAACGTTATTCTATATTATGCACATATTTCACTTCCTGCATTTACAAAACAAATTCATTTATTTATTAATAAAGTGACATTAAAAATACAATATACAGCAAAGTTGTAGAAAATTTTACGATTGAGACTGGAATTTTTTTTATAGACTGGACTATTTTTGAAATTTTTATAGCATGAACGGTTTGGCTATAAAAAAACCTACTTACAAGGAAAGGAAAAAAATTGACGGGAGGCTGTCTCTGCGAAACGGCCGCTGGGATTGAGGGGCGTAAACTTACTTACCTTACCAACTCTGACTTTCTGTGACTAAAAGTAGCTCAATGTGACTAAATTAACTCTATGTGTCTAAAGTAGCTCTATGTGACTAAAGTAGCTGTATGTTATAAACAAAATAACAATTAAATGTCTCGCCATTACCAAGACGATTTAAATATTTCAATGGTGCAAAACTCGCCATTGACTCGCCAACACACTGAATCCATTCAAACTTCCACCATCTTGAAACGGTATACGAAATAAAAATTCTTACATATACGTCGTTTTTTTTATGACTCCACGGAACACTTATGCTAAATCAGAAGAAATTCCAACAACATGTTTGGCCGTGAATGCGTAACAAACAAATTTAGAAACAAACGAAATGCTGAACTGTCGAGTTTAAACGATCATTTCTGATTCAAGTTGGAACTCTACAGAAGTCTGTTGTGTATGTGAGCACGATATTTATTAACGTTTTTGTCTGATGTTGATCTTCTTGACATTTCTGTGGTTGCGAATTATGAAAATTTATATAGCAATTATGATGTTGTCCTCCTCATCTGAGGGCATTATAAATTATGAGAATTTAGCAGCTCTCAAATGTTGCCAACTCGAGGGAAAATAAAAAAAAATCATTAGTGTTTCTGATAAAAATGGTTTATCTGGTAAGAAAAGAGAATCGTTTCTTTCAATATGGAATTTTTCTTTCTTCGCACAATCTACTGCTTTAATCGAAACAGGAAACACATTTTTACCAAAGCGTTTCTTTCTCGGTACAACTGAAAAATTCTTGAAATGGGAACTGCTGAGAAGTATGCAGAAAAACAGACGATTTCTCGAAATCATGGATGCTAACATTTGTAAACAAATCATTCTAATTTCCCAAAATAGAAGTGTATTTAGATTATTCAATCAACTATATACAGCGAAATGACACAATTTTAAGATTTTCTTTTCTAAAGCGAATATACTAAAGATTCGTTATGCTTTATCCCTGCACACATTGCATTTACAAATTGTTGTCCTACTCTTTAGGGATCTCGAATGGCGCAATACGTCGGAATTTCAGTCCCTGGAGTGCATTCGAACATAAAGGGTAGATTTTCATCCGAATATAAGAATGTGCTGAGCTTTAATGCCGCGAAAGAAGATATAATTTCTAAGAAGACAAAGTTAAAAAGTATCTATTCATACCGATACTAAAGAAGATAAAATTAAATTTTATTGTATAGACTATTCAACGATATTTTTCTAAGGAATGAAGTATTAAAAGTGATCCCTGAGTGGATACCTGTAATATCGTTATACCCTTTCAGAAAACGGGAGATTTTTGAAATGTCTTTTGCAATATTGAACAATATATATTTATTCATTTATATAGTCTTTCAGAGCGGTCGTTGGAAAAATATTTCCGGCGACTTAAAATCAGTGAATCTATAACCATGAATAAAAATGCCAATAAATATTTAAAAAAAGCCTTGTGTTTGGCGAAATGTCGATCAGACAACTTTCACTTTTACAGGCAGACTTTTGAAAAATGTGTGGAGTTTTTTTTTCATTCGACCAGTCAAGCGTCTATTATGGCAACAAATGATTTCTGAAGAATCAGATCTTTTTATACGAAATTTAGAAATTTTCTACAAGAGTAGACTCTTTCGCTTCTTTTATATATTAAAAAATACAAGGATACTTGCGAGAAAAGCATGTATTTCTCATGAAGCAGAATTCTGTGATGATGATTTAAAACAAATAATAAGTTAGAATTTTGAGGATTTAGAAACAAAAAAAAATACGAATTCCTCTTTCATTTAACTTCAAGTCAGAAGAAGTTTCTGTCTCGGAGAAGCCGCTTCCTTAAATATAATCAGAAATATGAATTATGCATGGGAATAACCAAATTTCCTTAAAGAGAATTTCTCATCCACAAAAATTCTTTTTTTCTTCTATTTTTGTTTTATTTACGTGAAAGTTTTGTCAATAAAAATTAAAGTTAATATTTAGATTTTTTCATCTTCTCTGTCACTCTTTCTCTTTCTTTGCTTGATTCCTAAATCTCTGTCCTTGACTTCTTACTCAAAAACTAAAGAAAATATTTGGATGAAGACGAAAATAATTGCTGATTCACTTAAGGTGGAGAAACTATCTCTTTCCCCTTCGTGCGTTTTGTTAGCAAGTAGAAGGTAATACAAAAATTAAATAAATTCGAACTTATAGTCCGAAAAGTTGTAGCATGATTATGTTTCAGGCTTGATTCTTCTATCTCGTCTTCTTCTAGCATCGTCTGCTTCAGATCGTAAAAATTTTTACTTCATACAATTTACAGAGAGAACACCAGTCTAAAATAATTATCAAGCTAAAAGGCATAGGTTATTTTTCTGTCTGAATTTCTGTAATACTGTTTTCCCGTCGATTTCTAAATTAGTAAAGTTATATCAAAATAATACATTTTACGAGGTGCTTCCATTAAATTTGAAACAGAAATATGGAAGAAAAATTTGAAAATTAAATATTTTTGAAATGTAAATTTACTAATTTTTTTCTGAATTAAGGTTATGCTGTGAAAACTGACTGCGAAATTAAAAATATTACTGAGCGTTTCCATAGCGAATGGGGTAATAAAAATTTATTGCATCAGCGTTGTGTAATATATTTTGAAAAAAAAATTAAAATTAAAGAATAAATTTCACGGAAATAAAATTGATATCATTGAAAAGCTCATTCTCAGAATTTTAAAGATTTTTATTAATTTTAACAAATTAAAAATCAAATTAAAATCTTGAAAAACTCTTCCTTATTGAACACCTACCACCCAAAATAGTAACTACGTGCTAAATTCGGTATCCCTAAGTCTAATAGTCTGTCCTGTAGATCTTTTTAACGATTTTTGCACCATGCAATTCAGAGTGCAAATGTATTATCATGATAATAGGAAATAACCGTGAAGTACAGTCTCAGTTATCCAACGAGGGTTGCTCTTCTGAGATAAGTGAAAATGTTGCATAATAATGAAATAAAAAGAGATAACTTTTTAATGTAAAAACCTTGTTACTTGTATTAAATATAATATCTGTCATGATATATTCTATTTTCATACAAAAAGAGAAATCATATATCTGATCTTAACTATTAATTTCTGATTGAATGTATGTATGTATCTATCTATCTATCTATGTCCGGCTATCTCCTCACGAACCACTGAATGCTGAAAAAAGCCAAAAGTATCAAAAGATGAGAAATAATCCAAGGAATCTGATAATTGAAATTCTGAAATTATAATTAGTTAGAAAGATATTAATTTAAAACGTCGAAATGAATGTGTTCATCTTGCACCAGCACGGTGAATTCATTCACAGCAGTTTCTTTTTTCCTCTATTATTAATTTTCACATTCCGGTGTTGCTTTTTTTTTATTTATTTAACGAAAGCTGGTTTGTATAATTGTACAAAACTCTTTTTTTTAGCAAATTTCCTTGTTTTGATTTTAAAAAAAATCGGAAAAAAATCGTTTTTTTTTTGCTTGTTTTCGTTTCACAGTGTTTCATTTCATTTTGTAAAGTTACTGTTATATAAGTCATGTGCTGCCATCTATTGACCAAAAATCACATACTGTAATCTAGCATTTTTTATTTATTTAACGGAAGCTGATATTTCTTTTTTAGAGAGCTTCTGTGTTTTGATTCATTAACATCGGAAAAAATGTTTTCTTGCATTTGTTCTTTCTTTTTTTGTATCAAGGTGTTTAACTTCCTAACGTTTGTTGGGGAAAGTAAGTGCCAATATTCGTTGAAAAAAGGGAGGCGGGGCATATAAAAATATATGGATCCCGAAGCATCACGTGGCCTAACTTCTCTCCACCCTGGAATATCCCATTATTCGAAATTGCCCGTGCAATGCCGGGCCACGCAGCTATTGGACTAATGCTAGTAGATCTGTGAACAATTGTGTCCGCGTCCAAAAATATCTAAGATACGCCCTTCATCTCAGTCTTTAAAGGTTTAGCCATGTTTTCAATGTTAATTATTTATACAAGTCTGCTTTTATCAGTATTCATAAAATTACAATTAAATAGCTGTTATTATCAGTATTCACAAAATTTGATTTAAATGCAGCGCTATTACGAAAATGTTTTAAATGTTTTAATGTATGCTGTAATGTCAAGCATTGAAACCATTAAAATGGCCACCATCTCGAAACGAAATAAAAATTAAATCCAAACACGTTCGTCATTTTTAATGACTTCAAGGAACATTCCTGCCAAATTTGAAGAAAACCGAACTGTAAGTTCTGGTCAAACAAATTTACAAACAAACCATTCGCCGAACCAAGGTCGAGTTAAAATAGAACCTCGCTTCCCACATTCAAAAACAGCATTAAAATTAATCTAGAAAAAGAAAACAATTAAGTATTTTTTAAAGTTAGCTATAATTAGTTTCTTCCATGCTAATCGATATTTTGTTGTTGGTATGACATTTATTTTTTTACTTTTTGCCTAATTTTCAAAAAAAATTATTGTTTCCCACTGGCAATAAGATTTCCTTTCATTTTTACAATATTTCTGGAAGTAAATGAATTACTAATCAATAATTCAATAAAATAGCTTTATGCAGGT
The DNA here is from genome assembly GCA_013235015.1 of Araneus ventricosus. NCBI lineage: Eukaryota > Metazoa > Arthropoda > Arachnida > Araneae > Araneidae > Araneus > Araneus ventricosus. The sequence goes on from BGPR01026958.1 coordinate 20,172, forward strand.
GAGGTTAGCCACAACATGAACAATATGATTTATTTACTTGATTTTCAGAAATGAAAAAAAAAAAGATTTATTTCTTTTTTTTGATACACTTGAAAATATCATTGAAATAAATAAAAACGCTTACTACATTTTGCCGGATAAAATAAAATAGAGAATAACCATTTGTAATTATTTAAAAAGGGAATCGTAATTAAATGCATTTAAGATTCTTTATATTCAATATTTTATCAAGAAATTTCAGAAAACAAAATTTCTTATTTAAAGATCGAAGTAACTATACCAGCATTTATCTTTAAAAAGGAACAAAAAGAAGTGAAAACAAATACAAATAAAAGTTTTTTTTCCTTGACGCAAGAAGCATAGGTAAGTGGATTATTAGCTGGTGTGCTGGATTTTCATTTACGGAAAATAAAAACTAATGCTGTAGCTAATCAACACTTTTAAAGTCACAAAAATAATTTTTTACTGCTCGCCTGGTCAAATGATCCGGATTTAATAATCCGCTGTTTCCAATTTCGTGCTATTACATACATTTTTAATTATCATTTTTTCTTACCTTTTTCTCGCTTATTTCAAGCAGTTATTTTAAACTCAAGCTAACAATGAAAAAAGTCTTATCGACAAAAAGCAATTGGATTCATTACGATTTAAAAAAGAAAAGGGCGAAAATAAAACTTGAATCGAAACGGTGAAAATTATTTCCAAAATATTTTATTCTACTTTGTATTGTTTTCCATTTCTACAAAAGAAGAAAATGATTAACAAGTTCAATCCCAGAAAGTTAACAAGATTAGAGTACAACAGCAAAAAGAGACAATAAGAAGAAAAGAGACAAGCAAGAGTTTCGTGGCTTCTCTGCCAATTATTTCCATTCTTTCCCGAATTTTTTTGTTTTGTTTTTCCCCGTTTCTGACAGCCGGGGAATAAAGAATGAAAGACGCAAAACGA
>BGPR01026959.1:0-21116 GCA_013235015.1 Araneus ventricosus
AAGCTGAATTCAGTGAAATACAGAACTACAATACTCGCACAGTACAAAAAAATTATACTTTGTTGATAAATATAAAAAAATGTCAGTAAATGTTTGTTTGGTAAAATGTTATGTTTAGTATTATTCTCTTGTTAAAAACTTGTTTAAATGTTTGAAAAATGTTTATGGATATATTTTTAGAATAATTTTCTTCTGTCGAAATTTTTTTCGGGAAATTTTACCGAAATACTCGCATTAGATCAATATAAAAGAAGATTAAGCAATATATAAGAGCAAATATTTAAGAAGTTGAAAAAACAGCTAAGTATTTCTTCGAGTGAGGAACTGCAATTTAAATTATCTCATTTATTCCTTATGTTTGTATTTCTTATGTCTACCAATTACTTCAAGATGAAATTTTTTTTCACATTTTCTTAATGACTTAACATGAGTTACATTTCGGAAATTAAGTATTTCTGCTTCAATTTATTTTACTTCCACAAACTAATTTAATCACTCCATAAAACTTCAGCTGCTGATAATCAATAACAATGATCAAAAGGCTTCTTTAAGCTTAATAGATTCAATTCGAAACTATCCTGAAAACTGAAAACACAGACAATTTTTATAACTTCAGTGTAGTCAAGTAGGATCAAAACCTTTTCTCAGTTAGTGTGTTAATTTAAATGATTGGCTTAGAAGTATATAATTATTTTATCTTTTCTTAAATAAAATAACAAATTGCCAGACCATAATTCTACTTCCTTCATTGCCAGTCTGATGAAAGCTTTTCAAATAAAAAATAGTGATTATTTAATTTCAGCTTTAATCATTAGTTTTCTCTCTCTCGCACTAAAAGATTTAATTTAAAACCATTCAGCAGAATAGAAGTAACAATCAATCATTACGAAGAGGACTGTTTTAGATGGAACGCCGAAAGTTGTTGTTATTCTTTGATGATTTATATTAATCCCTCTAAAATGTTTAGACTCGAAATAAAACTTTCTGAAGTTGTCTGCTGTCATAGCCGTGGTAATGAAAAGAACAGAATACTTGAACGTTTTTCTTTACAAAATTCGTATTATCTCTTCTGAATTAGCCCACTGATTTTCCGATAACTTTTTAAAATATTCAATAGTTTTGCTACTGATTTAGATTTTTTCTCAGAATGCTTTGACAACAACATCTACAAAACACTTCTTTTGTGATCCAAATCACGTCTTCACTAGTCTTCTAATATCCAAATAGAATTTGATAACGGGTAAACTAGCCTCTAAACAACAATTAATGTCATGTATCAAGGAGTAAACCTCGAGGCAGTTAATTCACTTTCAGCAGTAGCACTTAATAAGAAATACAGCCATCTTAACGAGATAGCTCGTCTCGTCCTTTGTATTTCTCCTCCCCATAACGAGATGAGGCACTCAGGCGGAATCTCTCTCATGATGGGCAACTAAATATCTAATTTTAAACAATGAGCGCCCGTCCACGTCGATGCATAACTTCCCCCATTACTCACACGCTGATGCGATGTCAAACAATATTAGCTTGATTTATAATGCTTCCGAACGTCTCACAAAGCGTGAAAGAAATATGATGCCGTCCAAATTACGACAAAGCATCGGAAAGGGTTACGGAGAGGTTAAGCATTAAAATTAGTCTCAGGCATCGGAGGATGGTCTTTCATTTATTATGATGGGGAGCTTCTAAATCCTAAAACCTCAGTTGTGCTGTGTTGTTAGCACTCAATAAATGCCCAGGGTTATGAATATGGGGATGAAATTTTGGAAATAAACACAGATCAAGAAATCTTCATCTTAAAGAGACTGTAATTGTAGCTAAGTATTTGTTAATAATCTTAATGTTTGAGGGGAAATTTGAGTTATTGTTGAATAAGTTGAAACGACCATTGATGATTTTATTGAAATTAAAATTGGACACAGATCTACCATTAGAATTAGAAGATCACATACTAAATTTCACTTACCTAATAGTTGTATTTAGGAGTTATGGCGTTCAGAAGAACGCAGTTATATAGACAGATAGACAGTCAACTCTTTGATGGATTTTGCCCAAACTTTTATGAGGGTCTACATTCCTGATGATAAAACTGTGTACCAAATATTATCCACCTAGCTATTCAAGTTTTTGAGTTATAGTGTCCACACACGAACGCGGATAGACACACGGACAGACTTCCCGTGGAAGGGTTTTGTCCCTTGATAGGATTCTTGATTTGTATAATTGGAAGGAAAACTCATTCCACTAAAATTCATAATTAATAATTTTTATGATAAACTAGCCGTTGTACCTGCGGCTCCGCACGCGTTCTTTATACATATGAAGAAAAAGAAAAGCTCATATGCTTTTATATCGTGTAGCTTTCGAGTTTTAATTTACAACCCCTGTTTCAGTACCCTCAATCCTAACTAATAATGCCTAATTAATTACTACTTTAAAGGTTTCGAAGAAATGGCATTTTTTATCTCAACGTTTGGAGCATATATGTAAAGATGGCTTGGGGTTTTTATTCCAGGACATGCCATGGGAGAAACAAACATGATGAAATGATGTGTTTGAATGATAAGTTTTCAATTTGTTTGATAATCGCCTCATCAGACCTTCTGCTTGTATATCATATAGGATTCTCAGTGTGAGCAAAACCAGAGATAATTGTAATGGATAATATGCTATGCGGTCACCATCCAAAAGTCTGATAACTATTCTTAATTGATAAAGGGCAAGAGTCACACAGTGCTGTTCAAAATTATTAGAACACTAATGAACATTGTATACTTTTACTATCGAAAATAAATTTATTTACTTTATATCCCAAATATATTAATTTTATTATTATTTCTATCTTATTTATTAGAAAAAGCTTCGAATAATTCAAACTTTATAGCAGAATAAGTCAGAACAGGAGCATTTTCATATAATTCTAAATTATGCTCTGTTCAAAATCATTCGAACGGTCAAAATCTTACAACGAAAAAAATAATATAACAATTTTTAAAAATAAAATATCAGTGTTTAATGTTTATCTGTACCTTCTTTGGTCCTAATCACTGCTTTGAGCCTTTGATTGAGGTTGTCAACCAGTTTCTTCGCTGCCTCCTGGTTGATACTACGCCATTCATGTTTGATTCTCTCAAAAAATTGATTTTTATTTCTTCTCTCTTCAAAAGACAATTTCTGATGCAAAACTTATCATAAATCTTTGATGGGATTAAGGTTTGGGCTTTGTGGTGCGCGCTCCAGTATCTTAATGTTGTTTTTTGAGAAACAATCTTTGACGTGTGTTTTGGATCGTTATTTCTTTGAAAGATATACCGTCGACCTACACTCAAATTTCTGATGGATTTCTTCAGATTCTGGGATAGGATACCGACGCACATACTGACAGACATTTTACCGTTTTTTCATCCCAATTTAACCAACACCTTTAGAGGGAAGCATCTCCATACCATCATATTTCCTTCTCCATGTTTTACTCTCTGTAGGATATTAATCTGTCAATGCGCCTAACCTGTTCGTCTCCACACTGTTTTACTCTTTTTTGATAAAAAAAGTTCATATTTGATTTCGTCTGACCACAAAACGGTTTCCAAGAATTTTAAAACCTTCGAAATATGTCCTTTTGCAAAGAGCAATATTTTTTGCCATATTCGCTATGTTTTGTTTTGAGTTGTATGGTCTTTTTCTTTTGATGCAGATGATCAACCCTGTGTTCTTGATTCTAAGACGAACCATTAGTGCTGGAACATTCAATTTTAAATCTTCCACGATCTCTCTTGACGATATATCATTCTTTTTCTGTGCCAAATATTACAATCACAGAGTCTTCTCTTGCACTTGTTTTCGGTTTTTTACCTCACCCTCTCTCGTTTTCGATGAATCCTGTCGTCTCATGGTGTCGTCAAATAGTAGGTACCCGACTTTGACGATTTTTACTTTTTGCTAGGTTTTCATGCGATACTCCATTCTCATTATCTTCATTGATGCGGTGGCGATGACCAACAAAAATCTCTAATCTTGGGAATTATTGTTGACTTGACTGTTTCAGAGACCAAAATAATTAATTACCAAATAAATGATCTATTAATTTTCTTAAAATTTACTAAAAGAAAAACAAACCCAATTCGAATTTACTTAAATATAACCTTCGTCATCAACCTTTTCAATAATTTTGAACAGCTAAAATATAATCTTTAAAACAATAATCTCTTCTAAGAAATAGTGATATTTCATGAAATATCTGAAACTTATATGTATTTATCGAGGATGAAATAAGGTACCAGAAAATCAATACAAAATAGTAAATTATAAAGTTTTTAAAACTTTATGAACAAAAGATAATATTTTAACAGTCCGTTCTAATAATTATGAACAACACTGCATGATATTTAGATTGTATTTCAGCAAGGATCAAATTAATTAAAAAATGTTGTTTCAGTTCCACATGAGACTTCAAGTAAGAGAGGTTCACCTTTCTCTTCAACAAGCAAATTTCCCATTACTTCATGCACTGTTGGCTGAACTTTTGTTAGTCAAGATTTATTTGTTCCCACCATATCTTGAAAATATTCACATCCTAGTTTGTAATATGTTACAAATATTCTATTTAAGTATCATGTATTGACTTGTAGGCATGGGTAATACACGCTATAACAACTTTTTCCACTAATTGATAAACATCTTGATATCAATTGCTACTAAAAACCAATAATTACAAAATTCAGCACCACTCAAATAAATAGTCGCTACTCCAGATGCACCGTGCTCACGATGGAATGTCAAAGTGAATAATTTTTGAAAAAATGTTCGGTTGAGCTTATGTTTTTGTGAAAATATATAAAATATGTGTTTGGTTCAAATTTTGTGATCCTCATTCACATCTTACTCTATTAAAAGCCTTAATATCCAAACGATTTGACAATATGGGGTAATAGGGAAAGGTTTTCATAAATTCTAGATACTACGAAGGTAAAAGGAGACCAAAAATTTGTAATTAGAAAATTTAAAGCTAAAAGAAAATGAAAGTGGAATTGTAATAAGAAGGCTAATTAATTTTAACATTAACAAAAGCACGTGAGAAATTAAAAAGTGAAATAGGTTTAAAATGGCAACAAACAAAAACGTTATAAATTGTGTATAAAATAATTAAATAAATAATAATTAATAAATAACAATAGATAAAAATATTAATAATAATAATTTATAATAATAATAAGATAGGAAGTCAATCCTTCCAGGTGTGAAGAAATATGTGTGCCAAATTTCTTTCTAAACTGAAATTGCATGTTTCTGATATAGATTCACAATATAATATTTGGATTTTGAGCTCTATTGGTATGACAGTAATTGCTAATGAGGAAAAATAATACCTTAAGTATAGATATTACGAAGGTAGAAACACCATAAACCAGTAGTTAAAATGCAAAGGTGAATAAAAATTTCTTTTTTGTCCGTTGATATGTTTTAAAAACCAATCTAGGAACCTTAAACTTAAGAACATATGGATTCCCTGATTATCGAGTGTGCACTAGACGGAATGTCAACGAGGATTTTAAAAACAATTTGGCCGAATTTTATTTTTTGTTCATACATTTCTAAATATAAAGAGCTAAAATCGCGTGATCACTAGAGTAAATATCCACAGAAAGCAACTTAAGATTAACATTGGTAAAAAAGCACACGCAATTAAACAGTGAAATATAAAAATCTAAGAAGCTAAAATCACCTAATCACAAAACCAATGTTGGAAATATTCACAGAAATCAATTTAACTTTAAGATCACTTGTGATTAAGCAGAGAAATATAAAACTATGCAACTTTTTAATCACTCGCGTGATTTTGTATTTTAAAAGATTGGAATAAACAAAGCATTCTTACAAATTGCGTTTAAATTAATTTTCAACATTGATTGAAAATGTGAGAAAAAGTCGTACAGAAATAGAACGGGTGTCATTGAAAAGTTAATTTTTTTAAATTTTAAGAGGGTGTAAAAATAGTTTCTGGGAGATGATATGTTCCAAATTTTGGCAGGAAAACGCTAAACCTTTTAACCCCCTTTCACCCCTTTTAGGTCGAGTTAGAACTTTTTGTCTTTTGAATCTTGTTTCACATAAAGAAGGCTTGCCTACAATCGGATATAAGTAAATAAATTTTGATTATGACTGACTGCTATAATTTTTTTTACCTATTGTCTTAAATGTAAACTTCTATATCCGAAATGTGTATTATGTAATTTAAATTCATTTTAATGAAAGAAATATTTGTTATAATAATATATTGCACGTTTTTAAGAGAAAAATCTTTCGAAGATAATTTTGAACCTTTTCCTGAATGCTAATTATCTAATTGTCATGAACTATTTATGTTGTCCCATGAAATGAAGTAATTGTGAAATGTCAATTTTCTGCGTAATGATGCTTAGTTTATGATCCAATTTCTAGCAAAAAGAGCAAAAATTACTCCAAAATCACCTACTTATTACATAAACAGCTTCACCACGTAAGAATGGGATTTACTGGAGTATATCCTACTATAAGCGGGGCATTTCATGGTCCAATCTTTCCTGCTTGGAGTTAAGCTGTTGCCTGTTCTACGCGATAACGTATAATATCGTTGGGTTCTAGCCAAGAAAATAGAACACAGTCCTCAAATTAGGGATCTGACGACAAAGGACATGACAATGGACTAGGAGGCAGCAGTAGCAGTTGGTGAAAAGAACTTCGCTTAGGATTCTGTTCAAATTAGTCGCAAGCTAATTGGTCCTCAGGGCCATTTTGTGAGGAAGGATGTGAACCTATTAAAATTTCCTGTAAATGGTGTTGTTCTAATTCCAGCTCTTGAAGTTATTTTAAGTTGTGATCTGAGAACACTTTTGATAGGCTCAAAATCTAATATTAATCTGTGAATAGGTGGTAAAATAGGGTGGAGTAGGGTAAAACTGGGTACCCTTAATTCTGGCGCTATTAGTTTTTCTAACAAGCAGACAGAGACTGAATTGCACTCTACTAATCAAGAAAAAGGAACAGTCACAGTGGTGTGTTGTAGCTGTTGAATTCACTGATTCTGTGAAGGTTTTTTTTGTTTTAAGACGTCAACTCTCTAATGTTCGTTTGATTTCAAACCATCCTTACTTAATAAACATTACAGTCATAAAAACTCTATTTAGTCCATCTTATTATACGTAAGGATTCATACCCTATCAAACAATAAGGATTTACTCCAATAATTGTGCTGTTCTATTTCGTTTTTCATAACCTCTGCACTCGGGGTAAAACCGGGTACTCCAAGTGGCGTAAGACCGGGACAGTCAATATTTATGACTCCTCCGATCAAGACAATAAAAACACTTCAGACGTTGATTGTTTATATTTTAATGATGTATTTTCTAATTTAAGTAAAGACGAAGGGTAAAAGGGTAAAGGGGGGGAATGTAAAAACTGTCTTAGCTGTTCCCACGAAAGCTGCAGTGGCGCGGAGGAAGAAGAGAACTGCTTTACATGCGAATTTTGTAACTAATATTCTTAAATTGTCATATAAAATTTAAACAAAATTTCACTGAAAGCAAGTTCTCTTAATTTCTTATAACGTTAACATGTGCATCCGGTTTTCCCCCACTATTTGGGTTAAAACCGGGTAGTTTTAGTTCTTATATAAAAAAGACATTGATAAAAAAATAATGAAACTCTGACTTTTGTGGAAAGATATATTGTACTCCTATAAACAATGAATATTTTAATAAAATTTGGCAAGCTCTATGTCGAATATTTCAGCTCCAACAGGCTTTCGAACCTTAGCTACCCGGTTTTACCCCACTTTCCCCTACATGTTTTTTTCATTTTTTGGCAGTAATTAAGGAAACAAGATCTGAGAGAATAGAAATATCACATTCAAATAACAAATGCTTCTTGTTATTTCAAAATAAAACCGATCTGCTTGATATATTTTTGTTATTTTCCTTAGAAGAAAACCAGTCTGCGCATGTATGTGGTACCTTAACTTAAATATTATATAGTCGATGAGCAATACTCGATTCCATTTGAAAAAAATTATTCGTGAAAAGTTTTTGAAGTAGTTTGCTTTATTTAAAGGTGTGAATGGTGCTTTTTATAAAATAGAAAGTTTCTGTCATAAAATTTGGACAGAGTTTCATTATTATTTATTTTCCGAATTTTGTTTTCATGCTTAGCTAGGGAATAATAAAATATAAATGTATGGAAGTTTGCTACTAATAACACATACATAATTACATAGTTTGTATCTAAGTGACACACGCATTGAGAATTAGAATATAATTTGTAACAAAAGTTAGTCATTAAAGTTTAAATCGATTATAACTTTAAAGAAAAAATATGGAAGCGGACACAGATAATTCTAACTTTTTCATTTATGATGTTTATATTCTATTTAAATTTATATTTCATGGAAATTGTAATTGAGGAGCTACATTTTAATGAACTTCATAAAATGATTCTGCTGCACAATCATTAAATATATTCGTATGTAATATTTTCGTAATAAGAATCTCATGAATTTATTTAAGAAGTTTAAGCTTTGAATAAAAAATATAAGAGCTGAACAATGAAATATATTCATAAGATTTTTTAATATTATGACGAAATCTGGGTTGGGATACATTTTCATTCGCCATTATTGTAGAAATCCTTTGGCTTAGTTATGCGATAAAAATTATACTTATTAAGGATATTCTAACCGTTGACATCCAATCACGATTCAGGACACAAAGCTATATTTTGGTTATGAATATTTGAATCAAATGAGATTTTTATTCTTTAAAATTCTACTTTTATTCGAATTTTAGATTAAATTGGGTTTCATATTTCTGATGAATAGCCGTTTACTTGGATATAGTTTTTTTCTTCGTGTTTTCGTACATTTTTTTTTCGTTTTAAATTATATAAAATATCAATAACTTAGAAATAACGACGTGATGGTAGTATTCCTTTCACTAGAAAATTGTAAACAAGGTCTTAATATATAGTTTAATTTAAGAGAAAAGCGAGTTGAAAGTAATAGCTTGAACTTAATGAAAAATATTTCAGTCTTTTTCATCTTGTGCACCTCTATAATGTCTGTGTATATTTGTCAATACTGTGCTTCATTGCATTCGTAATGGTTTATTTATTCTGTTGCAAATCAAATAAACCTATTATTAAGAGAGAAAACAGCGAAGTATCTTTTCTGTATTTCTTTTCATCATTTCAGAATATTCTAAGGACCTTTGACATTATAACACAAAAGCTGCAAACTCACACACACAAGCTATTTTAAAATATAAAACATCCAACAAAATTGAGGTTTGGAAGAAAAAGGTCACATAAAGAAGCAAAAAAATGCCACAAAAAAGTGGAAATGAGTTTGAGTGTTGAGTTTCTATTCAGTTAACGTTACCAGTTCAATGGCAATTTGATACGAGCAAGTTTAATTCCTTTTTCAATAAGCAAGCACCTCAGAGAATTTGAATTTCTTAAGTTCTTGGAATGGAGGAAGGATTTTAAGTGACCCTTTTTCATTTTAATCTTTTTCCCTCAAGAGGACAAAGTGATTAAATCCATGTAAAGTGAGTAACTGGTATGTTTATCTTCACTTCGTTTTGAGTTCGTTTGTTGCTCAGAAATTCAAAACTCTTTTCTTTTTCAAAAACGCGACGTTTAGTTTAAATGCTAATCGGATAAAATAAACTGATTCTCATGGGGTGAAATGTAAGCCTATTTTAAGTTTCATAAACGAAAAGAGCCTTCATAATATTTCATTTCTCCTCGATATTATAGTTTAAAACATTTGACGAAAATAAAGTGAATAAAATAGAATTCACCGAAGGATTTGGATATTAGAATGTTTTGAATCGTATTGCAGGGATTGAATATTTCAAATTCTGTCAAATATAATAACTCAATACTACTTTATTTCATTAATATTTGTTTTAACCTAAAAGTGATATGCTGGATTAGCATTAAAATAGATATTGTATTTTTAATTAATAAGATATAAATAAAGAATGAATTATTTAAGATTAATAAAGGATGCGTTGTAAAAATAAAATTAAATGTAGAGAAAGCTCTGTGTCAATATCTGGGCGTGTCAAATAGACTAGCATTCTAAAGTATTTATTTTGATTTTTTGTATTTCATATTTTTGGTAAGCTATCTCCGGCACTGAATTATATTTTTGAAACATTTGACTGCCATATATTCAGATATTGATATCGGTAGCTAATTGTTGTATAAAAGTGTAGAAAAATTCAATTGACTGTCCAGATTTGATTTGTCGTCATATAAAGCTACCCACCAATGCGATCGTTAATTTTAAAGGCACTAAGCTATTTTTCTTATATTGTTTTTCAAATATGTCATTGCCATTTTGAAAAACAAAATTTTAAGACGTTTTGAAATCCAAATACAAATAATAATTTAACTTTACCTAATACCGAAAGGAGAACTTTATGTTTGACCGCATCGTAGAATACTTTAAGAACAAGAGATTCAACTTCTCTAAGGGTACAATTGTGGATTCTTTTAAATATCTCTTTAAAAATATTAATTCTCTTTTCTTATTTCGTCCTCTTATCTAGAAAATACTTGATCGACACCTGATAAAAGTGCTGAAAGTTTTTGAGGTTAATAACATACAAGTCGTATTACTGCGCCAGCAAACGGGCTTTTCCTGTGAAAAGAAACCTGCAAAATATTGAGTATTTTTTCTTTTCCTGGGAGTGAGTTAGAGAGTTAATTCTGGCCCTTCCTCCATACCAATAATTACTAATATTTTAATATCTGATTATCAAATTTTTTGGAAACTTGAAACCAATGATAGAGTAAAGAATCGAAAATATGAAACACGTATATGTATAATTTATTGTACTGGTGTCTAGGTATGAAAGTGACTACGCGCTACTGGATGAAACCACTTACAGCGCTACCTGGTGGAAAACGGTGGAGTTAGCTTTATTATCTCTAAAACGGTACAAGGTAGAGGAAAGAAATTATTTATAGAAAATATTTATAGATGCATCTTTTATGAACGGTAATGAATCAGATATTATGCAAATGAAATATTTATATAAGTATTTATTTAAGTTTATTTCACATGATGGGCATATGTATCGTATGATTTAAAAATTTTAAATGGAATGAAGTCTTTTAATCGAAGTCATGAAATCACTTTCAAGAAACCTTTCATGTTTAACGTGTTCAGTCAAATATGAAGCACTTAAGATTGGAATGATGAAAATTTTTAACTGTATCTCAGCTTTCGTCTGCGTTTAATGAAGTAGACGAAAAGTAGTTCGCGCGTTTATTTGAAGTGGCAATAAGGTTTGATTACTCAGTTTTATTATTTCAACTTTTTTCTTGCCGAAGTTTGCTAAGGAATTTAGGAGATGCAATTTTCTGCATTAGAGGTGATTAGATGAAGCGTTTGTAAACAGACAAAAAAAGAATTTCTTAAAAAAAGTTTGTTTACAAGATTTAAATAATGGACGTGCGACTTATAGTGGAATTAGTGTTGCTTTCCAGTAGAATTCCTCAAGCAATTAAAATTACTTTGAAGTAATTTTAGGTAGGTGTGAGATTAAAAATGGTGGTGGGGTGTAGTTAATTTTAAATAAAGTGCTTGGATTTTTAAACATAGTTTTATACCAAGAAAAGAAGGAATACCAATTAAGTGAAGGTTGAACTAAAATAATACTCTGAATAAAACAACCTAGTTTAAGAACCTTTATTTAAACTTTCACTTAAACAGACTGAACACATTTATTTCATTTATCCCTTGGATGACACGATAAAAAAATTCCTGGAAAATACCGTATTCAAATAAACAGAATATTCCGGTTAATTTTTGATCTCAAAATAAGCATGATTTTAACATTTTTGATATTGGTATCTTCGCAAGAAAATAAAAACCTGGTCAAATAATGTTTTATTTCTTTTCATTACTTTTTCCTAAATTATTATAAAAATGTTACTGCTTCTGTGCATTTAATACGTATAAAAATCTTATCAATAATAATGCACAATTGTAAACGGTGAATGTATAGGGAAATGCACGCATTATATATTTCTGTTTGATTTCTGCTTGTATTCTTTTGAAATCATTTATGAAATTCTGTTTATTCTGTGTATTCGTTTTAAAATATGAAGATTTATACTGTATTTTGTTACAACCCTACAAATTCTTTCCCGGCCGTAGAGTATTATTTCGTTAAATAATATATTTTATGTTAAAATACTTCTGCATATTTTAATGTTCATCGAAATGTTTCCTTACGACAGTTTTCTATTACATATCCAAAAAATTCTTTTTGTTCCTTACTCTAAATAAATACGAAAGTCCGATCAGTATTATTTTTAGTTTTTAACTAAATGTTTAGCTGAGAAAAATAAATTGAGCTTAAAAGTCAAAATTGCATAAAACTTAATTTGATCAATCATTTTGAAATTGTTTACTTAATTCAGTGGCGATTGTTTTCATTTATAATTGAAAACTGTTCAATGTATCCTATATTTCGAATAAAATGCCTGAAAATCACTTCATGAATATTTATTACAACAGGAACTTCAAAATTATCTTCTATAAAATTATCCTTAAACAAACAATTTAATTCATTTATAGATTTACTTTCTCTTCATAACTTTGTAATTTGTAAAATGAAGGGGCAACTGAACTACATCAAGAAACTCAAGATAACTCTCAATAAAGAATTTTTTTCAACCTTGTTAAACTATGCTTTTAAAATTAGTTTATTGATGTTACTTACTTTAATGTATGAGATTTTGACTAAGGTTTATTGGAGAATTTATTGTTTCAAACAATATTTTACTATCCTATATGCAATTTATGGTTTCAACAATATTTAATTTAGTTATAAATTCCTGAAAATTACTTCAGGAATGTTTATAACAATAGGAACCTCAAAATAAGTTGCATAAAATTATTTTTATGTAAACAATTTAATTAATTAGCAGATTTACTTACTCATTATTAATTTGCAATTATTAAAATGAGAGAAGGGGAAAAGACTACGTCAAGGAACTTAAGATAACACTCAATGAAGAATTTTTTTGAACGTTGTTAAAGTGTGCCCTTAAAATTATTTTATTGATACTACTTACTTTATTGTATCAGATTTTGACTGAGGATTATGAGGAATTTATTATTTCAAACGATATTTTCGCATGATACATGTACTTTATGGGTTTTGCAATGGATCTTGGTTGTTTTTATGAATTCGGAATTTGCAATAAAAATAAATTGTATTAATTTTACCAAAATGATCCCACCAGGTGTTTTCTTAAATATTTCCACGAGAAAACTAAAAATACTGTCCAACTTCCTAGGATTCTCTAGTAAAACAATTTATGTTTCATTTATGGATCAATGGAAGTGATTTTAAAACACAGCAACTGTTGCTCGTATACTTTACACTCTAAAAATACCAGTACACCCAGTTTTACAACTCTCAAATTCAGTTTTCAAAAACTCTACATGGAAATTTCTTCCAAAATATTGTATGATGCACTGATGTAGAGCTATAAACTGTACATACATGTGCATGTACTGTACATACTATCATACATATACTTTATGGGTTTTACAATAGATCTTTGTTGTTTTATGGATTCAGAATTTCCAATAAAGACAGACAACATTCATATTACCCCAAACGATGCCACCAGCTGTTTTGTTATATGTTTCCAAGAGAAAAGTAATAACGCTGTCCAGTTTCCTAGGAGTCTCCAGTAACACAATTTATGTTTCGCTTAAGAAACAGTGGAAGTGTTTCTAGAAAACAGCAACTGTAGCTCGCATACTTTACACTCTAAAAATACCAGTACACCCGGTTTTACAACTCCCGAATTCGGTTTTCAGAAGCTTTAGACGGAAATTTCCCCTAAAACAATGATGCAGAGCTATAAATTGGCATTTTTTTTGATGGAGATATCATTCGACTTTCTTGCTCTTGCCATTTTAGAAGCCATAAAATTCAGAGGTTTTTGAAAGGATCCCGAGAGTCATTGCACAGAAAATTCTCATTTGCACAGCTAGGTTTTTGTTTTAAATGGAATTCTATAGAAACAACAAAGTCTTAATAAAAAAAGTTGTTTATAAAAACCTAGCCTTCACGAAAATGCAACTTTAGATGTAAAAAATACATACAACCAAGAATCCTTGCAATTATCTCACTTTATTTTCCTCTATTTAGTAAGTCCTATACTGTCAAAATCTGCACATTTATCCCTGCTTTACGCTGCACAAGATGTCCAAATACCTGAATTCAAAGTATGAATTTCATATGTTTTATGGACATTCAGTAATGAAGGAAAGCAATTACGTGTTATAATTGTACGTTTTTTTAAAAAAATTTTCATCGATTGATGCAACGCACATACGGAAATTTGCATTAAGAATCTACTTTATGTTTATATTTATATGCTAAGAGTAAATATTCTGTAATCAGTAAGATTCATCAATTGATGAAACGCTTGGAAATTATCACCTTGATGCACTTTTTACATCACTTTGATGCGCTCTCAGTCATTATAAACATATTTTCTTTTATAACTTAAGGCTTGATATGACAGTTTCGATACGTTCCAGAAAATTAACATTAAAAAAAAACTTAATTTGAAAAACATGAAATTTTAAACTTTTACTAGCCGTCTTTGATGACCAGCTGATCGCTCGGAATATTAATAGCCCTTAGCTCTACTTCAAAATTGGCTAACTAAATTGGCGAAATCGGCACAGTTGTTGAGGCTGGGGGACTCTGTCAACGATTTATTTTCCGATATCTGTCAAACATCTAGGGCTAGGCGGGTGCAGGCTAACATTGACGACTTATTTAGGGGTGATGAGCTATCACATAAAATAACCTGAGGGAGTGGTGTCCCCAGAACTTTCTCGAATCCGCACCAACGCGGTTGGGCAAAAAATATACAGAGCGGCAGTAACATGGATGATTCCCAAACACAGGTGGGAAAAAACGCGAGCACCGTTTTTTGCTTTGTAGGAAGGTGATGAAACCGAAGATGGAATTTGAACGCTTTTTTTGCAACCTATTGAAACCAAAATTCGACTCAGATCTAAAATTAAGATAAGAAGACCACCTATCAATTTTTATTCATCTGTCATAGGGCTTACATATTCACAAGTATGCGATTATACAGACCGACAGACAGTCAATCCTTTGACAGACAGTCAATCCTTTGACAGACTTGGTCCAAAATTTGATAAAGACCTACATTCCTGATGATAAAACTGTGTACCAAATTTTATCTATCTAGCTATTTAAGTTTGTCAGCTATCGTGTTCACATGAACACGAACAGACAGACTTCACGAAGACGGATTTTGTCCGACATTTGATAGAAATCTTCAAATTATGTGCAAAGACCACATACCAAATTTCATCCATGTATCTTTAACAGCTTTTGAGTTATCGTGTTCACCGATAGACAGACATATATACTGACATACGTATATCCAAAATTGTGTTTTTCGGGCTCAGCGAGGTCTAAAACGTGGAAATTCCTCAAAATATCGAGTTCGAATTTTTTGAAGATTACACTACTTTCTCTTTGTATACGAGAAAGTAAAAAGCCCCGAAATCGGTGCAGTGGTTTGTGGTAACAGACTCTGTAAATGTTTTTCCTCATAGCAAATGCGCAGTGAAATTTTGTTTTTGAGATTTCTTCCAAGAATGGATTGTAGTGGATGACTGGCGATCATCGATGACGTATTTAGGGGTCATAAACTTTGAAATGAAATAAAAACTGGTGAAATCAGGTCAGGGATTCGGGCTGGAAGACTCGTCTTTGCTTTTGTCAATTAATTTAATTATATAAATATAATAATTTATTATTATTATTATTAGAATCTTTAAAGAATTATTACAGTGCAAATAGTTCTTAAAGCACACTGACAAATAATGGGAAGCTAATTTCGCGAAATTCGCATAATCATTTTAAAAGAGACAGATTTATCAAAGCCTATATTTTGCTGTTTGTTTGCTCACTCTGTGAAAAACTTAGTATTTTTTCCCCAAAGTAATTATTTTTGCCGTCGAAGTAAAATCTTGCACGAATTTTATAGCTCATAGATGATTTACGAAAAGAGATGCATATTGAAGATTCGCCTGCGGTACCCAAGTCTGCACCTTACCAAGAAATTGTGAAAACAAATGTTTTCAGCATGATCATATTTTGAGTGAAAGCTGAATGATGGTAAAACTGAAAGAAAAAAAATCGGAATTTTTTTTCAACCAGTTCCAGATACAATTACTAAATTATCTTGAGGCTTTCTTGGTGTTTAACCCTCTAACACCGAGCGAGGCGGTCCTGTGCGGTCTAAAAATTTCCCTTCAACAGCGAAGATGGCCGGTTTCAGGCGGTTGGCTTCTTCTGTGTTGAGGTGAGGTTCTGAGATCGCTAAGGAGATAAGAGGGGTAGGGGGTCCAATTATCCTTGCGAACCGCAGCCAATTTCCGTGCGCCTTAAGGGAAGGATATAACAGGCGGTGGTGTGGTAAATGACCACCCAGATTGGGAGAGTCCAATTCATGTCGCTTCCTTCCAAATTTCCCGGTTTTAAAGGAGCTAGAAGAGAAAAGTCGCCTCGGGTTTAAAGAGTTAAACGAAAAATATATCTGCTAAACATAAAAACTGGCTGCATTTCGACCGAGTGGAGAACATTGGGTGAAATGTTGCAACATTTCTATTCCTAAAACGCTGAGTAAAGCCATCTGAATATTCATAGAATAATAAATGAACGATTCTGAATATAGCGTCCTTTTTATTTGAATTTATATATGCATAGGTATGAGACACTTTAGGAAACTTATGCTCAAAAGAAAGCTTCATTCAAAATGGACGCAATAATGACAAATAAAAGATTTGTTTTAAACAATGCTTTACTTTTCTCTAAGAAAGAAATCCAGTTCTCAATTTTTTCTCAGGAAAGAAGCTTGTTTTCTGATTTTCATGAATATTTCCATTTTAAGCACACCGCTGGGTTTATTCGAGGCACATTGTTCCACTGAAATGGTAAAAGATCAATAAGTCAAAAACTTATGAAAGGAAATAATCTCTGCGATGGTACTTATGGAAAAAGAAATGTCTTTACAGGCAACTTAAGCTGAAAATTTTTGCTTAGCGAGTAATCAAGAAAATATTCAGTATGTCAATGTGTCGGTAGGCATGCTTTCTTTTTATTTACGGCAAATATCTATCATAGGTTGTTTTTGAAAAAATACTTTCGGGTTAATGGATGAACAATACTTGAAATAGTAGTCAAAATCGAAATACTTGAGCTGGAATGTTTTAATAGCTAAAATTTAGGCATAAATGAAAGATTCCGTAAAAAGCTCCAAATCTTGAAGATTCAGAAATTTAAAAAATAATCAATTCATCTGAATGTATTTGCTCAATATTGCTGCAATTTTCATAAGCTATTTATTTAATGCTTACACTTCTCAAAATACCAGTTTTTAACAAATATATTATAGCTTAACAAGCAACACCACCTATCTTACCTTTCCTAAATTTCCAAAGAGGAAATAAAAACTAAGTTTTTCGCAACCAAAACGAAAATAGCGGGTAGTTTTCATATCTACAATGGGAAGATGAGACCCTTTAGGATATTATTAATAAAAATATTCCACCTTATTCCTTATTGGTAACAAAAAATTCAGTCCTTTTCTTCCTTGTGCAAAACTTGGAAAATTGGATAAGTGGTGTTATTTGTCAAGTAATGATATATGAAAATTTGTAAATAATTATTGACTTTCTCATGGAAGTTTAGTAGTATTAATGCCCTTTTTTGAAGCAAAAGGGGGGTTATTTTGGGACAGACCTCGTAAATTTGAGGCGGGTCAGATGTTGACACTGTATGCGCGGCAGTTCTTTGGTGGAAATGGGTTTCGAAGCTGGAACTCTGCGGCCCGAAAGTTGAGATCTTACCACTTGGCAACAGCGGCCCTTTTTCATGAAAGAGCGCCTTTGTTTCAAGATTATTAAGAAGATTTAAGACATAAGCACATGAATTGAATGCTATGAAATGTCTATGTTACGATGTTAATCTAAATATTAGGTGTATAATTTTTGATTTGTTCCGGATAAATAAATGGATCTTTGCTTATTAATTTCAACTGTGAGTAAGATATTCATTATTCATTTTGTCTTCAAACATAAAATGTTATTTGTCAACTATTGCTATGTTCAAGAAATTCATAGGCCACGAAATATAAATCACATCGTCTAGGTCAGTGGTCGGCAAGCCGCGTCTCGCGAGCCGCATGCTGTTCTTGAGCCACTTGAAAGAGGCTCTGCCACGAATCGATTTCGACTTCACATGATTATAATAATATCTGGTTATATTTAAAGTTAGTAACTAGTTTAAACCGATTCCTAAAACCATGGTTCTTGAAAAGAATTTGGCTGTTCTAAGAAATCGTAATCGTCGTACTGATGATCTTTGGCTCTTTTGACTAATGAATTTGCCAGCCACTGGTCTAGATAACAGATGTAAAATTAGTATGAGAATTACCGTACTGTACTGCATTTTATATACTCTGAATGGCCAATATAAGTTCTTGTTGCACTATTGTAGCGAAAAATCTTTTAATAAGGGTCGAAATTGTTAAATCCTCAACTTTGCTTTCATTTCAATGCGTTCATGTGCATCTCTATTGCTTCTGGTGTATGAATTTGTATAAGTTGTAGGAAAATATATGAATATGAAAATTGGAAAATATATAATTTTAAATTTTATGTCATGGAAAAAGTTTTAAAACTATGCGTTTAATGTTTACAAGTTTATAAAATTACGCAAAGCATTTTGGATCATATTAGTAACATTTTTACAGCTTAGTTATATCCAGATTTCAACTAAAAATGAAAAAGGAAATATATAAAACAAGAAAAAGATGGAAACAACCTCATATAGCGAAGCATTTATTTAGACCTTCCAGATAAATAAAAACATCTTTCTATAAACTTAAGTCCTACAAAATAAAATCCAAGCTTCATTCCTGCATATGAAACGAAGGACCGAAATACAAACTTTCTTCCAAAAACTCGTTATAAAGCCCTCCGGGCGATAAAATGCCATAGGCTTTTGCATAATAAAACACTTGTCGCAGGAAACTTTTGCGGAAGGCGGGTGCAGTTTAATGTCATTTCGAATAAACCTATCTGGTTATTACTAGAAACATGCATTCATTCCTAGGAGCCTTTGTTCAAGAATACATGCATTTTGCTTATTTGACATTAGAAAACTTGAATACAATGCTTCCAGCTGAGACTCGGATTATAAAGCCTGAAATTTGTAGGAGTTATGGACACGGATGATATTGTAAGAAATAAGATGAAAGAAAATGAGAGATTTAGTGTTGCTGATTCAGCATATTTGTAATTCTATGCTTTGTTGCCCATGAAACTTATTACCAGAACTCAATTTCTCATAAAGTCGTTTTATATGATATAAAATCTTAAAATAGAATTTATATGTTCTAGCGGGTACTCGATGTTTTTAGGCTTTTTTAATATTCATTTATGCGATTTTTAATACTGATATTTTCAGCATTTAATGAACTCGCTTTAGAAATGAAATTTTAAAAACTTTTTTTTTCTTTCTTCAGTTGGATTGATAATAATATTACCATTATACAGTTTTCTGTTTGCTGGTTAATGCATTGGGATTGTATGTTGGAAGGGTGATTATTTATTGTTTTAATGTTTTTGTAGTATGTCTGTTTTTTCTTTGTTAAGTTATATTATATATTTTTATTTGTTTGTAATTGCAAATAGTCCTTTTAACTAGTTTAGTCTGATGTCCCACTCGGGAGCTGAATGAGAGTTAATTTGGGATGAATCTCGTGAGGTCAGTCCCAAATGACAAATGACTGGGATAGCATATGAGACGGTACACGATCTTCAAATTTCAGCAAAATGGTGGCTGACTCCAACGCGTATGTAAAGTGTGTATGAAATTTGTCGGAATGAGGATTCGGACTTCTCTTTCAAAATCTAAACCTTTTAAGAAGGTTATACGATAAGAAAGACTTACGAAAAGAGTCTTGTAATTTTAAAATTTAGTATTTTATGTATTGTGAATTGTAAACTTGCATTTCTTCGAAATCAAAAGTGTTTAAACGAAAGCGAGTCATAATGAAGTATGTAGATTTGAATTGAAAGCTAATGCTTATGCCCGGCCCCACGACGCAATCAGATCTAAAACTGTTATTGAACTTTGTTCTGAGTTGGCGTTTTTACACAATATCTGAACGTCCATAAAGACAAAAAATAAATTTGAAGTAGATGCAATAATTTTATGGCGTTTAACTATTGGTATGGGTGACTATTGGGTTAACTATTGAGTCATGCATAGATAGAATCTGTGCCCAGTCTGGTATGCAATAAATCTGTTAGAGATCATTATTGGAAGGTACGATACCAAATGAGCATACGCAACGTTTTCACACGGGAAAGATGCTTGTGGACTGAACGTCTGAATGAAAGCATTAACTTGAAAGCGAGGCATTGATTGCAACCATTAATTAAAGTTACAACTTTCAATTTTATGACGTTTAACTACTGGTATGCGTGAATATTGAGTTAACTATTGAGTCATTCATAGATAGAATCTGTAATCGGTCTGGTATGCAGTAAATGTGTTAGAGAACATTAATGGAAGGTATGATACCAAATGAGCATACGCAACGTTTTCACACATGAAAGATGCTTGTGGACTGAGCGCCTGGATGAAAACATTAAGCATAGAAGAGAGGCATTAGTTTCAACCACTAATTAAAGTTACAGCTTTCAGTGCTTTCATAACAGTCGAAACGTAATTATTTTAGTGATGAAAACAAATTACTAATTGAAAAGATTTCAAATACATAGTAGTTCCTTCAGTGAAACAAGCGAAAATTGTGATGTTATTGTCCTTAATTTCAGGCCTTTTAGAATAAATATATTCAATGTTTAGGTAAAAGATACACGTAAAATATGCTAGTGGATGGATTGCCAAGATGAAATAATTTAAAGTAGAAACTTCAGTCTAATATCAAACATTAAGTCACGTTACCCCTTTCAGTGTTTCCACAAT